>JARJHM010000579.1:0-208240 GCA_033356055.1 Carex pumila
AAAGTGCCTATAACAGGTATATTGATAAGAAAAGAAATCAAAATGTTTAATTACAAAATTTTAGAATAAATACTATATCCTCCGAACTCGGTATCAAGATTCTTGTAGTTGATATGAACATTAGATAATATTAATGAATAGGGGCACTAGTTTGAATTCATTTTCACATCTGATACATGTTGCCAACGTGCATGTCATGTGCAGCAATCTCAGATCTGAGGGAAAAATTCCCTATCTCATGAGATCTGATGCACTGAATATTGGACAAGATGACTAACTGGAAACGACAGAAGAGTAGCAACATCAGACATTCCATGACTTGTCTTTGTCATAGTTGTAACATCCAATTTTGAATATTTTAAAATTTTATTTGATTTGAAGTAGTGAAATACGTAATTAAAGAAAACTTTATATCACAATTGTAACATTGTAATTATTTAATATATTAAAATTCAAGTTGACTTGCAATATAGTATGTTTAAAATTGCAATATAGATTTGAAAAAAAAAAATGAGCATGTTAACAACCAAGTGATATTCCTACTAATGTAGAGGGGCTAAGTGCAAATTAACTTAATATAATTCATGTTTAACCATTCAAATATTTTACTGGTCTGAAACTTTAATTACCTATGCTTTTATACATTAGATTATTATATCATTATTTAATCAAACTATTTTTCTTTCTTCTAAAAAAATTTAGCACAAGGTCCATGCGCGGTCCACGGGTTCAGCGCTGGTGCATGAATCTGGTGGCATCCAGTTTGTATCTACCGAGGAGGTGAAGTACAAGTTGACATATAATAAAGGTTGTTGAATGTGTTTGTTGAGAGGGAACAAATGGGGATGCGTTTGGAATAGTAAAATTTGGTGTGATGGGATAATCAAAAATCAGAATTACAAGTTGTAGAACAAGAATTAGGAAGAATTATGTACGGGGGCTAACCATTGACGCACAGTAGTAACGCATAGCTTCTATTGTTCACATGCTCCGCCCAGGAGTTGGTTGCGGCCACATATAACTTATAATGGGGACCGTCCTTTGTGTAGAAAAATGACTCAATCCATGTGGTGTGGACCGCGCATGTGACACAAAATTGGAAGGATTGGTTTGTATTTATATATTTAGGGTTCGTGAAAAGTTTCCACTAAGGAATACATTGATAAAGAAGAGCATTTATATAACCATTATATCAACCCGGTGGTCTCCATATGCAGTGACGAATCTAGAATATTTGTCAGAAGGGACAAAAAAATATTGAATCAAATTTAAACGCATTAATTAATTGAGTATTCGATAAAAAAAAAATAATGCTTTGACTTATATTTTTAATACTCTGACTTGTAATTTCTGATACTCTAACTTGTAATTTCTAATACTCTAACTTATAATTCTAATTATCAATCATAATTCAAAAACAAATTATTTTAATTTTAAGACTAAATTTAACCCGAATTACAAATTAAACATTCAGAGGGAGGCAAAAAAAATTCTGACTGGGGCAAAATCAATCGGTACTAATAGATCACTACTAAAACTCAACATCTAGGAGGGGGGGGCAATGGAGACGGCTGCCCGCCCGCCCCCTAATTACATGTGGATCCGCCTCTATCCGTATGGTGTCTAAAGAGTTTAGTGATCGATATCAATTCTACATACATGTGGTAATCACATTTCATCACCAAAGGAAACTGCCTTAGAGCTCGGCTTATAGAAATTCCAGGTATTCATATGATATCATCTGATGTATCTCAATTTTTGGAAATAAATCTGTTAGAAATAATACGAACATGTTATTCCAATTCCAATTGTTAGATTTTGTTGAATTCGTGCATGAAAACTTATTTTGTTGAGATTTAAGAATAAAACAATTTGAACGGTTTGCAATTGAAATAACATGTTTATGCTATTTGTAAAGAATACCAACATATTTATTTCCAACTGTTGAGTTTAGATCTAAACCATCCTATCTATTTTGTTAAAATAATACGATGTATTTCACTTTGGACTGAAATTGATTTGGATTTCAAGTCTAAACTCAGAATTGGATACAAAATAAAGAACACATTTCTACAAGATAAATCATGATTATTATTAAGGTGGAGGGGATAATATTTTTTGGGAAAAAAAGAGATTAATACTTTTAATTTTAAATTTTTATAAAAATAATAATTTGAATTACGAACTTACCACCTTTCATTCTAAAAATATTATCTTAATCACCAGAATAAAGGTTGATTCTCAGATAAAAATAAATATTGTAAAATTCAATTTAAGAGATCAATAAGATCTTTCTGCTCATTTTTTTTCTATCTAACAGTATCGTATTTTATAAGGCAAGTATCAGATAAAATACAAATAAGAAAAAAAATCTTTCCGTAAACTCTATGCACAATGCCACAATATATTACTGTAATTGCATTTCAGTAAACTTAATACTAAACTTAATAAATTTAAAAAATCTGCAATTGAACTGATTGATTCAGCGGTCTGATCGGTCAAGATATACAGAATTAATACTGATAACATTGGAGCAGACAGCAGCAGTAAACTATGTAACTGCGGCGTAACGAGCAGTGATCTGATTCTTTATCACGAATTTATGAAGCAAAGTATGTCACAGATCATTGATGCACAGTAGTAACGCATATATATATATATATATATAGCTTCTATTATTTGCGTGCTCCGATCCGCCCAGGTGTTGGTTGCGGGCTTGTGGCCACATATAACTTTTAATGGGGACCAGCGCCCTTTAGTGTATATAAAGATGGCTCCAATGCAGGCCCGGTCCTAAAGATTTTGGAGTTCAGGGCAGGAGAAAATTTTGGACTCTTTATATATACATTTTGTTTATGAAACAATATGCCTATTAACTCATTTACATTTTCAAACTTCAAACAGTCGATCCAAACCGTTCAATATGATATTCATATTAAAATGTGCTTGGAGACCAAATTTTACATTTTTTTTTTGGATTTTTTTTATTATTTTTTAAGATAGATAGAAAGTTCATTGATTCAGAAGATTCAGAACTATAAAAAATAATGTTTTTCTACCTATGTTAGAAATAGAAAAAAAAATGCAAAATTTGATCTCCAAGCACGTTTTAATATGGATATCATGTTGAATGGTTTGGATCAACTATTTAGACTTAAAATGCAAAAACAACTTATAAGCATATGGTGTTAAAGTATTTATGAAAGCGATTAGCCAGTCTGATTTTTTATTGATATGCTAATAAATCATACTTATTTATAGAAAAATTTGAGTCATTTATACATATAAAATTTGGGCCTTAATATTTTATTTATTTTTAATATATACAAATTAATTTTTTTTTATATATACACAAACATTTTCATTTTTGAGACCCCTTGAATTTTGAAGCCTGGAGCAGTCGCCCTAGCTGCCCATGGTCAGGACCGGCCATGCTCCAATGGTCAATGTGGTGTCCTGTGAAGCTTTCACACAGTGAAGAAAAATGGCTTCATAGTGAAGGAAATAAATCTGTTACGATTCCAAAGGAATTGTAGGGTCCTAAAATTTCATATCTATCCTTTTATTTATTTATTTATTTATTGTACGAATCATTATAGATGTCGTTTTTTATGCACCAATCTCAAAAACCAATGAAATGTTGGATTTGAAATTTTAGACCCTACAATCTCTCATATTTATTTCCATCACGTCACTTTAATGCTGACGTCATCTCATACGGAAACGTTTCCGCATGCTGTGCAAAATAGTTTATAATAGAATTAAATACTAAAAACAGTTTAGTGATTATTAATTCTGCGCATGTATGCAATCATCAAAGGAAACTGCCTTGAAGCTCGGCCTATAGGCAAATTGAATTGGTATCCTCTGCATAGGAGTGTTAATAGGTACTATACGGTTAGGGTGAAATTATTTTCATACTCATATTTATTAAGAATTGATCTGACTCTAATTCTATCTATATCCATTAAGAATTTGTCTTACCCTTTAATTATTTTCATATTTATATTTAGGTTAGCGGATAACGAAACGGTAGTGGACGAAAAACGAATAATACAAATATAAAAGTTTTATAATTTTTACAAATAGATCATAAAAAATTATCATATCATATTATACAATTACAATTACTAATACAAAATTAATATATAAATATGCAATTAATTCTAAGTATTAGTTTTTATTAAAAAAAATCAAAATCACAAATATCTCTTCTAACAAATTCAATTTGTAAACTAAATAATAAAATATTCAAATAAAAAAAAATATTTAACATAATATTCTTCTTACAATAAAATGCATACATTTTTTCATGATATAATTTATTTTATATAATTATCCGTTACTCAATGGGTACGAAATAACATTTATCCTTACCCATAGCCGTTTATCTAAAGAAAAAAAATTCTTACCCATACCCAATAAGCTAACGAAAAAATAATCTTACTCATACCCATCTTATCAAATACGACATGGGTAGGATAAACATATAAACGGGTGTCATTGACACCCCTACCTCTGCGTTAACTCAAAAAAAATCTTTTAGTTCTATACTGTCCGATCAGCTTTAAAACTCGTGTCAACCATAATTGCACTAATATTAAAGAGCTCCATGCTTTATATGCAGGTGTCAAATTGGCTTCATTTAAAATGAAATGACTGAGATGATTAACTTAAAAGATACTCTTTTGAGTTAATGCAAACGATGCAAACTCTGGCAAATTCTGGTATTCATGTGATATCATCTGAGATATCTCAATTTTTGGGAAAAAAAAATGTTGGAAATAATATGAACATGTTATTTCAATTCTAACCGTTGATCATTGTTAAAAAATTTGTATGAAAAACTTATTTTATTAAAATTTGGATATGAAAAAGTTTGAATGGTTTGAAATCAGAATAACATGTTTATGTTATTCACAAGGAGTAACAACAGATTTATTTCTCAACTTTTGAGTTTAAATCTTAACCATCTTATATATTTTGTTAAGCAGAAGTGAATAAGAAAAGAAAAAAACCGACACTATCTCAAATTTAAATTAAAACTATGTACAGAGGGATTCCAATCAGACAACACTGAATCTTTCTTACAAGTCAACATGAAGACAATAATAAAAAGTTAAAAACCCAAAAGAGTCTTTCTCCTTCTCTCAGAAAAATAAATTTGCTGTAATTCTCGGGGAATTATAGGACTGTAATTCTGATCTCAACCATTAGTCTTTTTCGAGATTCGTGTATGAAAATTTATTTTTCCGAGAACGTTTTCAAGATCCATACGTGCACGGAAAAGTTTGAACGGTTGATATTGGGATTTCAAGATCCTGTAATTCCTTTCGGAATAACAGCATATGCAGACTCTTCTCTCAGAACAAATTATGTAAAGAAATGAGCATTTCAATAGACATCGAATCAAATTCAGTATGAATTCAGTTTGATGTTTGATAAGAATTATTTTATGAGCATTAAAATAAATCATCTACACGAATCTTAAAGAAAATCAAACAATTTCAATCAAATATCGGGCCAAATTTGATCTGACGTCCAATACGTAGGATGTTGGACGACCTCTTGATTTTGGACAATATCATGATTATTATTGTCACAGTTAAGCAGCACCTTCAAAGCAATGTGGAGAAAAACATTGAATATACTAAAATTATCACTCATATCAGCACATATTATCTTTCTCAAGTCCAAATCAGTTGTGCTTTGTTCAATCAACTTCTGAAATGCTTCTTATTGAGGAGGTGATCATTGAATGGTGTTTGGTGATGAGGTGGAGGAAATGAGGATGCGTTTGGAAGAGTAAAATTTGGTGTGTTGAGATGATCTAAATCAGAACTACAAGTTGTAGAACAAGAATTAGGAAGAATTTTGTACGGGGGCTGATCATTGTTGCGACTTATGGACGAGTTGAAGATTGAAGGAGGTGTTGTAAGATGTAAATTAAACACAACACAAATAACTAGCTAGCCCAATTCCTTTCATACACTACTAAAAGAGTTGTATCTTGACGTCTTGTGAAGTTTTAAAAAAATAATAATAAACAAGAAGAAGAGAGTTCTACCCGTTGAAAGTCTCTGTCAGGTTTTGAACACAAGACGAGTAACTGGTTCTGGTTTTTATGTACTAATAAAAGAGTAAAATATTTGGGTTTAGATTATGATCCTAAACGCATTACGTCATGTGCACCTTATGCATTAATGACAGCAGCGATCTGATTCTTTGTGTCGAATTTATGGAGGTAAGTATGTGATAGATCATTGACGCACAGTAGTAAGTAGTAACGCTAACGCCTATATAGCGTCTATTATTCACGTGGTCCGCCCAGGTGTTAGTTATAGAGTTAAGGCCACATATAATGGGGGACCGCCCTTTGTCTGGAAAAATGGCTCCAAGCAGGAAATAACATGACGATTCCAAGTCGGTTGAATTGGAATTAAGTGATTATTTTTATGACGATTTCAAAGGCAGGACTCCTCACAGCCAAACCGAAAGTTTTGTCGCGTAGTGCCGTAGTTTATCAATTGTTCTTAAGAGAGGATCGGATTACATTTTTTTTTTGTGACGCCGGTTGCACTCTATATTTATAAAGTCAAAATAATCGATTCAAAGTATTCAATCTGTTGAATATGTTAAAATGTGTTTGTAGATCAAATTTTATATTTTTTTAAAATGGGTACAAAAATTCAACGATCTAAATATAGCGATTTTGTTAAATACTTAATAAATAGTAAAAAAATTCCAAAAAATATAAAATTTGATCTGCAAGCACATTTTAACATATCTAACAAGTTGAACGGTTTGGATCGATTGTTTCGACTTTAAAACTTTTGAAAATGAAGAGTGTAATTCGGTGTCACTAAAAAAAGATGTAATCAGATTCCTCCTCTTGTTTTAATGATGATTAGCATAAAAAAGAAGCACTGAGAGCTATTTGCTCTGAAATTTATTATTTGGCTATTTTGTTTTTTTTAGGGTTAATTGGTGGAAATTTTTCACCAAGAAATACATTGATATAGAAGAGTACTTACATAGCCATTATGTCAACTTCTAAATGGTTTACAATATAATTAAATACTGAAAATAGTTTGGTGATTACTAATTTCTGAATACATGTGGTAATCACATTTCATGACCAAATTAGGAAACTGCCTTGGAGCACGGCCAAAAGGCAAATTCCGGTATTCATATGATATCTCTCAATTTTTGTGAAACAAATATTTTGGAAATAACATCTTATTTCGATCTCATCCGTTAGTTTTTGTTAAGATTTGTGTATGAAAAACTTATTTTGTTGATATTTACGAATGAAAAAAATTTAATGGTTGAAATCAGAATAACATGTTTATGTTATTTACAAGGAGTAAGAACATATTTATTTTCCAACTTTTGAGTTTAACTCTAAACTATCCTATCTATTTTGTTAAAATAATACAATGTATTTCATTTTGGACCGAATTGATCCCGATTTCAAGTCTAATTAAACTCAGAATTTAAGTTATTTCAGGGGATACACAAGTAAGAAAAAAATTCTACAAGGTAAATCATGATTGTTGTAAAGGTGGAGGGGATAATATTTTTCGGGGAAAAAAGAGATTAATACTTTCAATTTTAAATATTTATAAAAATAATAATTTGAATTACGAACTTACCACCTTTCATTCTAAAATTATTATCTTAATCACTAGAATGAAGGTTGATTCTCAGATGAAATAAATATTGTAAAATTCAATTTAAGAGATATCTTTTTCCTCATTGTTTCTTTTTCTAACAGTTCGTATTTTATAAGGTAAGTATATACAACCTTTTTTATTACAACCTAATTTTTAATAATTTTCCTGAATTTTTTCAATAATTTTCGACTTCTATTTTTTCATTTTTTTCCCATAAATAATTTAGAGTCTGTATAAGAAGAAATAAAATATTCTTAAACATGAGAATAAAATCTCCAACATTTTTTTTTTCTGAATTTTACAAACTATTGCAATTGTTTTATACAATTTTGGGACTCTTTTCAAATTTCTCAATGACCAATTTAAATTCAAACAAAAAATTTTTCCGTACAACTATAAAAAAAAACTCGTAATTAGTAGCTCATTCAAAATTAACCCAAAGAAAATTTTGAAAACTAATTTATTTTTCTATACTATAAATAATTTATGTAATTGTTGAAACTTTTTCAAAGAATAGAAAGTCTTTTATATTTTACGAATAATACAGCCACAAATCTTGTACTATACATAAATTTAAATTTAAGAAAAAGAAGTAGAAGACAAGATCGTGTGCAAAATAAGTTGAAGGAAGTGGGCTGGGCTGGGCCTAATTTAATTAATTGGATAATATTGAGGTTAGGAAATATATAGTTTTTCAGTTCTGGGCTGAAGGTAGGTTTTGGGCTTCACATTTTTTTTACAAAAGAACTGAAATTTCTCAAATTTAGGGAATATGCCTAGATGCCCAAATATAAAAGAGATCCAAATTCACAAAATGCCAAAAATGGTGAATAGTCACAAATACCAAGAATAAAGAAAATCAAACCACTAAATCGGTGGTTTAAATTTGATCAATTTTTATTTTTTGGTTAAGAATAATATATTGTATATTAGGAGTACGTATCAAACACATACCTTTTTAATGAGAAGAAACAAAAAACTAAATCGGATGGATAAAAGGAGATAGTCTAATTACGGTCAAAACAGTATTTCTTGAGGTATGATGATACTAATTATGTTTTGCAACTTTTAAAGTTAAAACAATCGATTCAAACCGTTCAACATGACATCTATATTAAAATGTGATTGGGGACCAAATTTTACATTTTTTGGAATTTTTTAATATTTATTAAGTTAATTTGAAAATTACTATTTTGAATGGCCGAGAAGATTTTTTTTACTATTTATTAAAATCGGTGATATTCAAACCATCTTAATAAATATTAAATTTTTTTTTCAAAAATATAAAATTTGGTCTCCAAACACATTTACTTTAGAGATCATATCTAATAGTTTAGATTGATTGTTTGAACTATAAAAACCACAAAACCAATTAGTAACACAAGACTCGCGATCTACCATTTTGATAATAGCGAGCTTTGGATAAAAGACTTCACATTTTTTTGTGGACCATAAATATGTATCACCTTTTTATTATAAAAAGAACTCGGAAGATAAGCAACAATTGATAATTAAGCAGTCCATATATGATTTTTCTTGCAGCATTGACATCCACAAGACAGCATTGCCATAAAAGTTAAAACTGACAGCTCAAGCCGAAGACTTTGACCAGACAACCACCACAAGTATGAATTTCAAGGAAGGCAAAATATCAAACAAAGTAATATTGGAAGGCAATATATTGAAATTCACATACGCAAATAATGTCCAAACAATCATGCATACAATATATTGAAATTCATATAAACTACGCACACGTTTCTATATATCCTGCATACAATACGTTATTACGTAGATATATAATGGATTTAACAAAATTAAAATTAGTGTATTCAAAGACTAAAGATAACTAGGGGTATATTGCTCACTCGCGAACTCTGAGATAACAGGTAACGGATGAGATGAACGAGCCATTTGAAACTGAGTTACATCGGGCGAGTTATCCGATGCAAAAAAGGGCTTCGGTGGCATTCTGAGTGAATCAAGATCTGATTCAAGCATCTCAATAACCCTACTCATATCAGGGCGATCAGACGACTTGATTTGTATACACCATAGTGCGACTAAACAAAGCTTCTTTTCCACCTCAAATAGATCTAAATTTTCACTAATATCATCATGTTGATGTTTAATGAGCTTGTCATATATCCATGACGGATAATATACCTGGCTCAGCCTATCCATATTGCGATCAGCATTTCTTCTACCACTGACCATTTCCATCAGAAGCATTCCAAAACTATAAACATCAGACTTGTCTGATATAGCACCAAAGCTCCTGGATATTAACTCAGGAGCCATGTAACCAATAGTTCCTCTTGCAGCACTTATGGACACAAGGCTGTGCTCCTTAGGATACAGCTTTGCCAGACCAAAATCAGAAATTTTGGGGGTGAAATTCACATCAAGCAAGATGTTGTTTGGTTTGATATCAAAATGCAAAATTTGCATGTTGCAGCCTCGGTGCAAATACTTGATACCGCGTGCGATGCCCAAGGCTATTTCATTGAGTTTTGCCACAGTAAAAGTGCGGTGGCCACTTTTATTACAGCTAGTAGTGAAAATGCATTTGTCAAGAGATCCATTCAGCATGTACTCATAGATGAGAGCCCTTTTTGATCCTTCAGAGCAAAACCCAATGAGCCTAACCACATTGAAGTGGTGGATTGTACCGAGAGACGAAACCTCATTGATGAAATCATCTCCGTTGCAACTCGAATTGCCTAGCACCTTCACTGCTACAAGCATACCTCCTGGAAGCACACCTTTAAATACAGAGCCGAATCCACCTTGCCCGAGTTTTTGTCTGAAGTTTCCTGTGATTCTGATGATGTCGGTATATGCATACCTTGTTGGCATAAGGTTTTGTAGGTTTTGAAGGAATCTCTCTACATTGTCAGTGGATTTCCTTGATTTAAGCACAAGGTAGGCGAGGAACACCAAAATAGTAAGCGGCATGAGGAAAATTCTGATGATGAGCAACCTTGCTGCAATCAACATCATCCATACTCTTAATGAGATCAAAACATTTACAAAAGAAAAATTATATTGTTTAAGCTATCGTAGGCATCAACCAGAACATTTCCTTTTGCTGGTGTGTGAACTGTGAAATGAGAATTTTTTTTTTTGAAATTGCATCTCTATCTTTCTGTAGCACAAAATGGAAATAAAATTTAACAGAATATTTACAAATCATAACATACCTAGCAGTATCTGTCCAAATTGTTCTGCAAATTCAATCAATGGGTTTAGTGTTAGAAGGCCATAATAAAGTTTAAATCCTTTCTGGAGAAGCTCGAAAGCACTGCCTGTAATATTATCAGATATAGGAAGCATGGTAAGATAGGAACAAGAACGCTGGAGGAATTTTACCTTGTATGCATCTAATCCAACTGCTAGGTAAACAAACGAGTTGTTTGTACTCATACAGCTAACTGGCATATACATGGAATTATTCAAAATTGATTCTCTGCACTTCACTAATGATCCCCACCTCAATATGCCGTTGATTCCTTTCAACATTGTATGAGATAGCGATACTGTCGGAACAGTGCAACTGCCTTGGACAAATCTTTCAGTCACGACATTGATATAGTACAAACCTATTTCAGTAACGATATACTTCTCTGGTTGAAAGATTTGAAGAATAGTTCGGTTCCCTTCACAGTTTAGCTCGTATTCAGGACCAGTAGTATTGCATGCTGACGCATCGGATTTCAGGTAGAATGGGTACTTGATTTGCAGATGTCCACATGAAGATTGAAATAATTGATAGCATTTTGGGTTTATAATCCATGGGAGACATGAGGTTTGTTCAACTAGGGATAGAAGAAGCCATGAGAGAAGGAAAAAGGAAGAAGATAGAGGTTGCATCTTCATGGCTGTAGATAAAATAAAGCGGCAGTGTAGCACGAGATAAAATTAGTTCTTTATATGTTGGGTAAGTTTCATCGGAGGTCCCCAATCTTTAATAATTAAACTCAAGGCACAAAATAATACTTTGATTTTTTTCCCTTCAAAACTACCATACTTCTGATATATTTCAAATTTTGAATAAACATTTGTTCATGTTAGCAAAACACACAAAAAAGGAACTGTCTAAATCAATTAAAAAACTATCATTTTAGCAAACAATTAATATCCACGTCACCATACCATTGATTTTTCAATGGAGCAAGCTGTTTCATTTGGTGCCATACATGACTTTGACCGTTGACTTGTAAGCAATTATTCCTTTTGAATTCAAGTCTCCTTCAGTTTTCTTGGAAATATGATAATTTCTTTGTCCCCCCCCCACAAACTTCTTTTTGATGCCACTTTTTAATATTTGCGCTATGATTCATCATAACCGTTGAATTTTATTTCTAGAAATCTAAAATTAATTTGAAAAGAAAAATTCAAAGATTTATAGTACTAAATACTGTATTTCATACTCATTAGTTTCTATATTTCCAAAAAGATAATACCATAGCAAAACTCATCTTTTTAAATTTAGAAGTTTGTGAGAACAATTTTGTTTTAATTCAACTTGTAAAATGTGATATTTATAACAGGAGGCTTTGAAGGATCTTAAAATGGGCACTAAAAGTAATTATTTATTTTCCCAAGGTATATAAATGCTATTTTTTTTTCTTCAAAGAGAGGAATATTGCAGATTTCACGACAGTAGCAGAAAACTATGTTTTTATTTTTTAAGGTGAATATTTTCCCAATTTTTTTTTCAAATTATGCTAAATAAGTTATTCACCAATAAAACAAGCAGTTATTCAAATAATATCAGCATTTGTGTAAAGAAAAAAAATGTTTTTGTTGGTATTTATCAATTTTATCTGACGAGGGAGAGGAGGATAAAATTGGGACCCACAATAGCATTTTGATAAAAAAAATTAAATGGAAGGCATTTTGTTTGATAATTTTTGAAATAAGTCTATTTTATAAAATTTTCCGTTTGAGATTATTTAGCAATTAAATTGACAGGACATCTCTCTTCAGTTGCACACTTGCACACTTGCATGGAAAAAATCTTACTAGTTTAAATGGTCTTACTAACAGATTGGAATTAAAAATAATTCGTACAGATCTAATATTTATGATTCCACTACAATATTATAGCATAATTCGGAAAAAAAAATTATATTATAAATAATATATCTCTAAGTCTGAAATTTTTAGAAAGAAAAGAAAGTTTTGGGATTTCACGAGTAATACAGCAACAAATCTTGTAGGAAACATAAATTTAATATTAATAAAAAGAAGAAGAAGTGTGAAAAATAAGTTCAACGAAGTGGGCTGAGCTGGGCCTACTTAATTAATTGGATAAATATACAGGTTAGGAAATAGATACTTTTTCAATTCTGGGCCGAAATAATTTACAGTGTCGGCTATCTTTCCACTATAATATTATAGTATAATTCGGAAAATAATTAATTTTTTTATACTATAAATAATATATGTAAGTCTTAAAACTTTTAGAAAGAAAAGAAAGTTTTGTATATTTCACAATAATACAGCCACAAAATCTTGTACAATACATAAAGTTAAATTTAAGAAAAAGAAGAAGAAGACAAGATCGTGTGAAAAATAAGTTGAAGGAAGTGGGCTGGGCTGGGCCTAATTAATTAATTGGATAATGTAGAGGTTAGGAAATAGATACTTTCCCAATTCTGGGCCGAAGGTAGGTTTTGGGCTTCATGATGAGGATTTTTTTTTTTACAAAATGTCTGAAATTTCTCTAGTTTAGGGATGCAAATTCACAAAATGCCAAAAATGGGGAATAGTCAGAAATACCAAGAATAAAGAAAAACAAACCACTAAATTGGTGGTTTAAATTTGATCAATTTAAGAGGCGGTACCTTATATGGATTTAAATTTGTTCAATCTAATTGGTTTTTTTTTGGTTAAGAATTATATTGTATATTAGGAGTACATATCAAACACATACCTTTTAAATGAGGAGAAACAAAAACTAAATCGGATGGATAAAAGGAGATAGACTAAGATTAAAATGGTAGTTCTTGAGTCCTGGTCATACCAATTCGGTTTGGCAATTTTCAAATCCAAAGAGACAATTTAAACCGTTAAATATGATATCTGCATTAAAATGTGATTGGAGATCAAATTTAACATTTTTTTGAATTTTTTTATTATTTATTAAGATGACTTGAAAATTACTGTTTTCAATGGTCCATAAATTTTTTTTACTATTTATTAAAATCGGTGATATTCAAACCATCTTAATAAATATTCAAAAAAATTCCAAAAATACAAACTTTGATCTGCAAGTACATTTTACTATAGAGATTATATCTAACAATTTGGATTGATTGTTTGAACTCTAAAAAAAAGCAAAACCAATTGGTAATACCAAAGCTCACGATCTACCATTTTGATCATAACAACATCTGGATAAAAGACTTATTTTTTATGGACCATAAATATGTGTCACCTTTTTATTATAAAAAGAACACGGAAGATAAGCAACAATTTATTAGCAGTCCTTATATGATTTTTTTTGCAGCATTGACATCCACAAGACGAGGATTATAGCTTTAATTGCAGGTTGCCTTAAAAGTTAAAACTGACAGCTCAAGCAGAAGACTTTGACCACACAACAACCACAAGTTTCAAGAAAGGCAAAATATCAAACAAAGTAATATTGGAAGGCAATATATTGAAATTCACATAAGCAAATAATGTCGATCGACATATATTCTCCTTTTACAAAAGTACGTATATGTAGGCTTAATTATATAGCATAAACTATGCACAAGTTTCTATATATCATGCATACATTACGTTATTACGTATATATAATGGATTTATCAAAATTAAAATTAGTGGATTCAAAGACTACAGATAACTAGGAGTATATTGCTCACTCGAGAACTCTGAGATAACAGGTAGCTGATGGGATGAACGAGCCATTTCAAACTGAGTTACATCGGCTGAGCTATCCGATGCAAAAAGGGTCTCGGTGGCATTCTGAGTGAATCAAGATCTGATTCGAGCATCTCAATAACCCTACTCATATCAGGGCGATCTGACGACTTGATTTGTATACACCATAGTGCTACTAAACAAAGCTTCTTTTCCACCTCAAATAGATCTAAATTTTCACTAATATCATCATGTTGATCTTTAATCAGCCTGTCATATATCCATGAAGGATAGTATACCTGGCTCTGCCTATCCATATTGCGATCAGCATTTTTTCGACCACTAACCATTTCCATCAGAAGCATTCCAAAACTATAAACATCAGACTTGTCTGATATAGCACCAAAGCTCCTGGATATTAATTCAGGAGCCATGTAACCAATGGTTCCTCTTGCAGCACCTATGGACACAAGGCTGTGCTCCTTTGGATACAGCTTTGCCAGACCAAAATCAGAAATTTTGGGCGTGAAATTCACATCAAGCAAGATGTTGTTTGGTTTGATATCGAAATGCAAAATTTGCATGTTGCAGCCTCGGTGCAGATACTCAATACCGCGTGCAATGCACAAGGCTATTTCATTGAGCTTTGCAACGGTAAAAGTGCGGTGGCCACTTTTATTACTGTTAGCAGTGAAAATGAATTTGTCGAGTGATCCATTCAGCATGTACTCATAGATGAGAGCCCTTTTTGATCCTTCAGAGCAAAACCCAATGAGCCTGACCACATTGAAGTGATGGATTGTACCAAGAGATGAGACCTCATTGATGAAATCATCTCCGTTGCAACTCGAGTTGCCTAGCACCTTCACCGCTACGAGAATACCTCCAGGAAGAACGCCTTTAAAAACACAGCCGAATCCACCTTGCCCGAGTTTTTGTCTGAAGTTTCCTGTTATGCTGATGATGTCGGTGTATGCATATCTTGTTGGCATAAGGCTTTGTAGGTTTTGAAGGAATATCTCTACATTGTCGGTGGATATCTTTGATTTAATCACATGGTAGGCAAGGAACACCAAAATAGTAGGCGGCATGAGGAAAATTCTGATGAAAAGCATTCTTTCTGCAATTGACATCATCCATACTCTTAATCAGATCAAAACATTTGCATCAAGAAAAAGCTATCCTAGGCATCAACCAAAACATTTTCAATTACACAATTTGGTGTAGTCATCATATCCTTTTGCTGATCTGTGAAATAAGATTTTTTTTATTTTATTTGAAATTGCATCTCTATCTTTGTTTAGCACAAAATTAAAAAAAAAAAAAAATTAACAGAATATTTACAAGTCATGACATACCTAGCAGCATCGTTCCAATTAGTCTTGGAAGATTTTCAATGTATTCAACCCAAGTTACTGGAGCGCCGTGTGCAAGTGTAAATCCTTTCTGGAGAAGCTCGAAAGCACTGCCTGTAATATTGTCTGATATAGGAAGCATGGCAAGATAGGAACAAGAACGCTGGAGGAATTTTACCTTGTATGCATCTAATCCAACTGCTAGGTAAACAAACGAGTTGTTTGTACTCATACAGCTAACTGGCATATACATGGAATTATTCAAAATTGATTCTCTGCACTTCACTAATGATCCCCACCTAAAAGCGTAGTAGGTTCTTTTCAAAATTGAAAACGATGGTGATACTGTCGGAACAGTGCAACTGCCTTGGACAAATCTTTCAGTCACGACATTGATATAGTACAAACCTATTTCAGTAACGATATACTTCTCTGGTTGAAAGATTTGAAGAATAGTTCGGTTCCCTTCACAGTTTAGCTCGTATTCAGGACCACTAATATGGCATGCTGACGCATCGGATTTCAGGTAGAATGGGTACTTGATTTGCAGATGTCCACATGAAGATTGAAATGATTGATAGCATTTTGGGTTTATAATCCTTGGGAGACATGAGGTTTGTTCAACTAGGGATAGAAGAAGCCATGAGAGAAGGAAAAGGGAAGAAGATAGAGGTTGCATCTTTATATGGCTGTAGATAAAATAAAGTAGCACGAGACAAAACTAGGTCTACATATATGTCGGGTAAGTTTCTTCAGAGGTCCCCAATCTTCAATAAATTCGCCCCAAAAAATAACACACTTGTTCATGTTAACAAAACTACCATACTTCTAATATATTTCAAAATTTCAATAAACATTTGTTCATGTTAGCAAAACACAAAAAAAAGGAACTGTCTAAATCAATTAAAAAAATAAATATCATATTAGCAAACAATATCCGCGTCACCATACCATTGATTTTTCAATGGAGCAATCTGTTTCATTTAGTGCCATACATGACTTTGACAGTTGACTTGTAAGGAATTATTCCTTTTGGAAATATGATAATTTCTTTGTTTTTTCCACAAATTCTGCACACCCACAGACAGATCCACCAAACTTCTTTTGGATGCTACTTTTTAAAATTTGCGCTATGATTCATCATAACCTTTGAATTTTATATCTAAAAATCTAAAATATTAATTTGATAAGAAAAATTCAAAGATTTATAATAGTAAATACTGTATTTAATACTCATTAGTTTCTATATTTCCAAAAAAGATAATACCATAGCAAAACTCATCTTTTTAAATTTAGAAGTTTGTGAGAACAATTTTGTTTTACTTCAACTTGTAAAATGGGATATTAATAACAGAGGCTTTTACGGATCTTAAAATGGGCCCTAAAAGTACTTTATTTTCTCAAGGTATATAAATGCTACTTTTTTTTTCTTCAAAGAGAGGAATATTGCAAATTTTTTTCAAAGAGAGGTATATAAATGCTAGTTTCTATAAGCTTTGATGCATGCCAAATAAAAATAAAATAATACTAGTCCATTTACAGGAATAACAACGAATCTACGCTATAGAGCCTCGATGCAGACAAAACACAATCATACCATAGTGCACTATGGAATGAAATCTGCTGCGATCCGAATTTGATGAACAGTACCCTGAAATCCCTGCTTTTTCAAATCTAACCATTCAACTTTTTCTGTGCACGCATCTCCAAATAGCTAGTTTTTCTATGCACGCATCTCAAAATAAATTAATAGTTGGATTTAGAAAAGCAGAAATTGCAGAGTACTATTCATCAAATTCGGATCGCAGCAGATTTGTTTCCATTGCACTACAGAACCTAGATGCAGACATACCACAACTGTAAGTGCTTCAGGCAATCTCGCTCTCTCATGCCTAAAGGAAAGTCTAGCCGGCCTGATGGAATGCCCGCTGAATTCTGTCAGTCCTTCTGGCCAATCATCAAGGATGACCTGATCTCACAGTTTCATAAAGGTGACCATTGTGTGGCTTGCCTCAATAAGGCGGCAATAACGTACGATACCCAAAACGATGGTGAAAGGTTTTGGATAGATTATAGTGCAACAATTTGATTCAGCTTATCAATTTATTCACTATCTAAAAATCAGAATCCCCATGTGTAAATTAATTAACAGGTATGGATGAGTACGACTCTTAATGAACTAAACAATTAATTGTTCTTATCAAGAAATAATAAATGAAATAAACAAGTGGCTTTCAAGCACCTCGAGATATGCTTTGACGACAACAACATATTAACAAGTACAATAATTATCTAATAAATATTTTTTACGGTAGCATTATGTTCTTTACTTATTTCAAAAGTCACTTAGAATTAAGTAGCAGCTAGCATGCTTAACTTGCGAAAATAAACCAAAATGACAGCTCTGCAGCTCACGTTCACTAGCTAGCTTCTATCAAAATAAACATATCAATTGGTCTAATCGAAAATTTAAATTTTTTTTAAAATTATGTGAGATGCAATTGAAAGCTTGGGTCTTGTGCGTCTCCGGACTGTCGATCATCTTCAAATTTGTGCGGTTTAAATTTTCAAAAACCCCTCTTACAATTTTTTAATTTGTGTTGCTCTTATAAATTAGATTTTTTTTGTGGATTTTGTTGCGAAGACAGTTAGTGGTTACTGAATCTGGGGACGTAATCACTTAATACACTATATATGTTGATCGACACCCCAATCTATACTGCACAAAATGTTCATGTGCTTGTCAATCGATTCTAAAGTAGAATATTAGAGTTATAAATATTATTAACTCTGATTATATCCTATCAAGATTTTTGACAATGTTGTCGAGGATAATTTAAAAATTCTAACAATTTCTTACATGGTCATTAAGATGTCTAAATTTAGTAATTGAATCTAGGTCCATTATTTAGGATTCATTTTATGTTATTTACTCCAATCATACAAATCTAAAAAATCCAATTTAATTATTATTTTCTTTTAGTTATCTAAATTTCATTAAAATAAAAATTCCAAAAATATTCAACTATATTTTATTTTCAGTACTTTAATTTCTGTTTTTATCAGTAGATATTAATTAAATCTCTTTTTTGTAGGGTTAAACTGTCGGGATCCACTAGATCTTGTACGACTCTCAACTCCAACAAGAAGGATACGTGATCACAACCATCTTCTTCTAAAATCTTATTTGTAAAATAAAAATAGTTGTCAAGAAAAGGTATTTCTGTGAGCAATTCCATACTGCTACAATACTATTCCCTCACACTACTACAAAAAAAACACTTTGCTATTGGTTGAAATTGTGTTCTCCCATCGGATTTCGAACCGTTGCATATTGCTCCAATAGGAAATGTATACCCATAGGCCATCGGTATGAGCCGATGGCATTTAGCTCCGATGCGATCGGTTATAAATTAGAGACCGACGGGAATATTAGTTTTTCGGCCGTTAAATATGTCGTTAAAATAGAGACACCATCGTCTATGGGTGTTATTAGCCATTAGCAAAAGTGTATTACATCATCGGATGTATTTCAGTTGGCGTTTGGATGTCGTAGTTTGTCATCTGTTATTACTTTGGACTGTTGGTGATTTCTTTTTATATATTTAATTATATATGTCTGTTTTAGGGGCAAGCCTCCATTTATATATATATATATATATATATATAGTAAGGCTATCATGCTTTGTAAATTAAAGTGGATATTTTAATTTGCACTCATATATCTAGTTTCAAAATTCAAAACGTCAATCCGAACCGTTCAAGTTGATATCCATATTAAATTGTGCTTGGAGATCAAATTTTATATTTTTGAAATTTTTTTTACTATTTTTATACAATTTTTCAAAATCATTGTTTTTTATGGTCCAGAATTTTCTGAAAAACACTAATTTTAAAAAATTATAAAAAAATAGTAAAATATTTCCAAAAAAAATATAAAATTTGGTCTCCAAGCACAATTTAATATGGATATTAACTTGAACAGTTCGGATTAACATTTTGAATTTTGAAACTAGAGATATGAGTGCAAATTAAAACACCCACTTTAATTTGCAAAGCATGGTAGCCTTACTCATATATATATATATATATATATATATATATATATAGAGAGAGAGAGAGAGAGAGGCTACGCTACTTCGCGAATTAAACGGGATGTTTTAATTCGCGCTCATATTTCTAGTTTTGAAGTCCAAATAGCCGGTCCAAACCGTTAGATGTTTAATCTATATTAAAATGGGCTTGGAGACCAAATTTTACATTTTTTGAATTTTTTTTTACTATTTAATAAGATTGTTTGAAAATCGCTATTTTTTAATGGTGCAGAATTTTAATAAAAACAACGATTTTCAAACTATCTTAATAACATGCAGGAAATTAAGCAAGATAATACAGAAGACCAACACACATATATATAGAACAATGCATGCAGCACTAAATTAACCAACATAATTAATTTGTAGTATTAAATTAATCCAAGTACCAACATTAATTAACCTATATGTTCTGTTGCAACAAATTAGAACAACCCCAAGACATACCAGAATCACCCACCGGTCCCCTCCTCCCGTATGACTAAACTAAAGCTAGCAATGGATCTTTCAAAAATGACACCCCCACTGGTTGTACTTACACCAAAAAACCACCAACATTGTACTTATATCAGTTAATATCAAAATACAACCATTAATTGTTAGCTTAGACAATGTATATCACAATTACCTAAAAGTTTTTAAATTCCTCCTCAAAAGGTGGTACATGTCATTCCAAGAAGAACATGCACCATTGCTCATGAATCTGGTGCAGTTCTACGAGAGGATATGGATTTTGTGGTAGGGGAGTCTGCATATTTAAATTAAAACATATTAATAACAGTACATGTATGATTAATTAAGAACTTAACAATTAGTGCATGATAGAAACAAATTGACATACCTGATCTGGAAATCATTTTGCGTAATGATAGATGATGAAATCCATATTTTTCACCACATAGTCTCCACATTCCAAGTTGGATACTTGCTGCAGAGACTGAAAATAAAGTTTGAAAATAAAATTCAATTTTATTAGTGTAATTTTATAAATCATGCTTCTGTAAGTCTAAACTCCAAAAATATATATACTAAGGTAGCAATTGCTAAGTCACACAATAAGGAGCTAATGATACAAAATACTGTTCAACTTCAATGAATACTCCAAGTCTCCAAAAATACATATACTAAGGTGGCAATTACCAAGTGCACTATAATTTCCATTGACATGTACTGATGAAGCGGTATAGCATCTGCAATGACAATCAAATACTGTTCAACTATTCTCTATACTGGTTCCCTGATGTTTCATTTATATTTGAATTTGAAATAAGTAAAAATAAAATACTCAATTAAATTTTATAATACCTGAAATATTGCCCAGTCACAAATTCTTCTCTGCTCTGATTGCTGTCCTGTCTGCCGTAGAATTAAGTCCTTGCAGGCCCAGCGGAGACCAAGACTTGGAGACTTGGGGTCAACCGGTCAAGGTCATCTTCCAAGTTCCAAGTAACATTAACTGAGAACAAATTTAAACCTAAAAAACAATGATAAATGAGTTAATCGAGTCAAATTTTTGGTCCAGGATGAGTAGATTGAAAATTTGATTTGGTACTTTATTACTATTTTTATTAAAATATATTTTTTATTTGCTTAAATAAAAATTATACTTTTACCAGTCTACTAGACAATATGTCAGGACACAAATCAGCAAGCCGGTTTAAACAGACCACAAAAAATTATTCTCAATGACGTGTCCAGTAAGTACAGTGGGAGTGTTTATTGAAAGGTCGATATCACGTGTTGATTTAAGTGTCACCAGTCCATTTGGCTTAATAGAAAAAGGCTCGCCCAAGGTTGCTTTTTCTAGAGACAACGGAGAATTAATATAAAATAAGGGAGGCCACAATAATGCAAGGAATGTACCAACCGTGTACATGAAGAGCTAAGTGGCGACAGTAAATAGAACGGTATGTTATTTATCCCTTTCAACATTTATTAGGAATTTCCCTGAAAATGTACAGAAGAAAGAAAAAACAAAAGGCCTTTTAATAGCGATCGATCCTCATGCCCGAGTTTTCATGCCCAAATACAAAAGAGATCCAAATTCACAAAATGCCAAAAATGGCGACTAGTCACAAATACTGAGAATAAAGAAAAACAATTAACAACTAAATCAGTGGTTTAAATTTGATCAACTTAATTGGTTTTTTTTTTGTTAAGAATAATATTGTATATTAAGAGTACGTATAACACATCTTTTTAATAATGAGAAGAAACAAAAACTAAATCGGATGGATAAAAGGAGATAGTCCAAGGTGAAAATAGTAGTTCTTGAGCCGTGATCATACTAATTCTGTTTTGCAACTTTTAAACGTCAAATAATTGATTCCAACCATTCAACATGATATCTATATTAAAATGTGATTGGGGACCAAATTTTACATTTTAAAATTTTTTTTATTATTTATTAAGACAGTTTGAAAATCACTATTTTCAATGGTCGAGAAATTTTTTTTTATTGTTTATGAAAATCAGTGATATTTAAACCATCTTAATAAATATTAAAAAAAAATTCAAAATGTAAAATTTGGTCTCCAAAGCATATTTACCGTAAAGATCATATCTAACGGTTTAAGTCCACTATTTGGATTTTGAAAATCACAAAACCAATTGGTAACACCAAGACTCACAATCTACCATTTTGATCATAGCAACCTCTGGATAAAAGACTGAACATTTTTTTAAGGACTATCAATTTGTATCACCTTTTGTTATAAAAAGAACTCGGAAGAAAAGCAACAGTTGATTTTTCTTGCAGCATTGACATCCACAAGACGAGGATTAGAGCTTTAATTGCAGGCTTCCTTAAAAATTAAAACTGACAGCTCAAGCCGAAGACTTTGATCAGAGAACCACCACGTTACGAGTTTCAAGGCAGGCAGAAAATCCAACAAAGTAATATTGGAAGGCAATATATTGAAATTCACATAAGCAAATAATGTCGACATATATTCTCCTTTTCCAAAAGTATATATATGTAGGCTTAATATAACATACACTACGCACAAGTTTCTATATATCATGCATACAATACGTTATTACGTGGATATAATGGATTTAACAAAATTAAAATTAGTGGATTCAACGACTACAGATAACTACGGGTATATTGCTCACTCGAGAACTCTGAGATAACAGGTAGCTGATGAGATGAACGAGCCGTTTCAAACTGAGTTACATCGGCTGAGTTATCTGATGCAAAAAAGGGCCTCGGTGGCATTCTGAGTGAATCAAGATCTGATTCGAGCATCTCAATAACCCTACTCATATCAGGGCGATCTGACGACTTGATTTGTATACACCATAGTGCTACTAAACAAAGCTTCTTTTCCACCTCAGATAGATCTAAATTTTCACTAATATCATTCTGTTGATCTTTAATCAGCTTGTCATATATCCACGAAGGATAGTATACCTGGCTCTGCCTATCCATATTGCGATCAGCATTTCTTCGACCACTAACCATTTCCATCAGAAGCATTCCAAAACTATAAACATCAGACTTGTCTGATATAGCACCAAAGCTCCTGGATATTAACTCAAGAGCCATGTAACCAATAGTTCCTCTTGCAGCACTGATGGACACAAGGCTGTGTTCCTTTGGATACAACTTTGCCAGGCCAAAATCAGAAATTTTAGGGGTGAAATTCACATCAAGCAAGATGTTGTTTGGTTTGATATCAAAATGCAAAATTTGCATGTTGCAACCTCGGTGCAAATACTCGATACCACGTGCGATACCCAAGGCTATTTCATTGAGCTTTGCCACTATAAATGTGCGGTGGCCACTTTTATTTCTGCCAGCAGCGAAAATACATTTGTCAAGAGATCCATTCAGCATGTACTCATAGATGAGAGCCCTTTTGGCCTTCGGATTCCCAAATTACAGATACTGAAAACTCCCAGCTAATTCGCCCGTTCACAAAATCTGAAATTAAATCAGCTGTTTTTGCATCTTCTTCCTCTGGGGCCCCGGGCCCAGATGGATTTTCCTTTTTGTTTTATCAATCATTTTGGGAATTGGTTAAATCAGATTTGTTTTCGCTGTGCCAAGGATTTCATAGTCAAACATTAGACTTGCACAAACTTAACAAGTCTGTTATCTGCCTCATTCCCAAAGAACAGGATGCTTCTACCCTTAATAAATTCCGTCCCATTAGTCTAGTTAACTGTTGCTTTAAGATCTTATCTAAAATACTTACCAATAGACTAGATAGCATCATGGGTAGATTAATTGATCATAGTCAATCTGCATTTCTTAAAGATAGATATATTTTAGATAATGTTCTCATTAGTCAAGAAATCATACATTATTGTCAACACAGTAATCATCCTGGCGTCATAGTCAAGGTTGATTTTGAGAAAGCATATGACACCATACATTGGGAATATTTGTTAGAGGTATTAAAACTTAGAGGGTTTAGTGATACTTGGACTAAATGGATTTATGCTTGGTTGCATAGCTCTCAATCATGTATAAATGTAAATGGGGAACTCACACAATATTTTTACTGTAAGAGGGGGGTACGACAAGGGGACCCCCTCTCCCCTTTCCTTTTTATTTTAGCTGCTGATACGTTGAGTCAGCTTTTTTCAAAAGGTAGACATGCTTCTTTGCTTAAGGGTTTAGGTCCAACTTGTTCAAATGGATATGCTATTACCAATTGCCATTACGCAGACGATACCATTCTGTTTTTAGAGGCTGAACCAAACAATGTTGAATATGCTTGGTGGACTATGTTAGCCTTTGAGGCCATTTCAGGTATTAGAATGAATTTACAAAAAACTGAATTGCTTACTATTAATTCCAACTTAGGAGATCAATTAGCAGAATTGTTTAGATGTAAACATGCTACTTTCCCTCTTAGATATCTAGGTTTGCCTCTTCATAAGACTAACCTTACTCGAAAAGATTGGGATTTTTTAATTGACAAAGTAGAACAGAGATTATCAAATTGGAAAGGTCAATTGCTTTCCATTGGGAGGCGAATTACCTTGCTCAACTCGGTTTTGTCTTCCATTCCTTTATATACCCTTTCCATTTATAAAATTCCTAAGTACATGATCCAAAAATTAGATAGAATTAGATGTCGGTTTCTATGGCAAGGGACAACTAAGAGTAGGAAAAAATATGCACTAGTAAACTGGCCTTTGGCTTGTATGGCCAAGGATGTTGGTGGTTTGGGTATATTAGACCTAAAACAAATGAATTTAGCTCTACTACTTAGGTGGTGGTGGAAATTTCAGGATCATGGGTATACTAGTTTATGGAAAACAATTATTAGTGCTAAATATTACTCTACTCCAGCTCTTCCTCACTCCCCATTTTGGAAAGCTATTCTGGCATTACAAAATATCGGTAAATGTAGTGTAGTTTATCACCCAGGTACACACTCTCAGCTTCAATTTTGGATCGATCCGTGGCATAATACAATTCCGTTACAATTCATCTATCCACAACTGTATGACATCTGTGCATCCAAAAATGTTTCTCTTGGAGAAGTAATTTCTTCTCAAGGGGCAGTAGTTAAGTTCAGAAGGCAATTTGATTATATCACTCTTTCAGAATGGAACTCTATTCTACATTCACTTAGTTCTTTCTCCTTCACTCATTTATATGACAGGTTGGCTTGGAAGTGGGAGGCTTCTGGGTTTTTCTCTGTTAGATCGGTATATAGAATTCTGAATTTTAGGGGAGTCTGCTTTCCTAATCCAATGATTTGGTGGCAGCTGCCTCTTCCTTACAAAATTCAAATTTTCATGTGGTTGCTAGCTAGGAACCGAATATTAACCAAACATAATCTGTGTAAAAAAGGATGGGTAGGTCATAACTCTTGTCAATTCTGTTCTGACAATGAAACTACTGACCATTTATTTCTTAAATGTAGATTAGCACAACATTTATGGTTTTGGATGGGTAAGAGCCAGGATCAGTTTTATACGTGGTCTAGTGTTGCGGACATCATCAACTTTGCTCTCTCCCTGCCTAAACACTCTCAAACGGCTTTCCTTATCATGTTCAGTGCCTTGTGTTGGACCATATGGAAAATTTGCAATGAATCTTGTTTTCAGCATACTAAACTCAAATCTTTTAGGTCTATTGTGCTAATGGTGGTTGCTCTTATTAATTATTGGACAGGGGCTGTTAAAAAGCATCTTCGAGAGATGGTGGTTGCTGATTGGTTGCCCCAAGAGATAGAGACGGTGCCCCTGCAAATCTGGGATCCCAATGAAGACTGTGATGGGACTGCACTCCAAATGGTGGTGTATAGGCCTCCTGGTGATGGAGATGATGCCTTAGCCCCACTTGCGGCTTGATTGTTTTCCAGAAATTTATAAATATATCTAATGCATTAGATAGTTTTGCTAGGACATATCTCTGCAGTTATTTTGGTGGTTAGATAATTCTGTTGGTGTTGCTTGAATACACACTCTGAACTATGCTGTCATGACCTGGTACTTTGTTTCTTGAATGAAACGGGCTAAAATGCCTTTTATCAAAAAAAAAAAAAAATGAGAGCCCTTTTTGATCCTTCAGAGAAAAACCCAATGAGCCTGACCACATTGAAGTGATGGATTGTACCTAAAGATGAGACCTCATTGATGAAATCATCTCCATTGCAACTCGAATTGCCTAGCACCTTCACTGCTACGAGAATACCTCCAGGAAGAACGCCTTTGAAAACACAACCGAATCCACCTTGCCCGAGTTTTTGTCTGAAGTTTCCTGTGATTCTGATGATGTCAGTATATGCATACCTTGTTGGCATAAGGCTCTGTAGGTTTTGAAGGAATCTCTCTACATTGTCAGTGGATGTCTTTGATTTAAGCACAAGGTAGGCGAGGAACACCAAAATAGTAGGCAGCATGAGGAAAATTCTGATGAAAAGCATCCTTGCTGCAATCGACATCATCCATACTCTTAATCAGATCAAAACATTTACAAAAAAAAAAAAAAAAAAAAAATTATATTGTTTAAGCTATCCTAGGCATGAACAAAAACATTTCCAATTTGGTGTAATCAACACATCCTTTTTCTGGTCTGGTGTGTGAAATGATTATTTTTTGAAATTGCATCTCTATATTTCTGTAGCACAAAGTGAAAATAAAATTTAACAGAATATTTACAAGTCGTAACGTACCTAACAGTATCTTTCCAATTGCTGGTGCAAAATCTTCAATGTATTCAATCCAGGTTAGTTGATAGCCGTATTCAAGTGTAAATCCTTTCTGGAGAAGGTCAAAAGCACTGCCTGTAATATTATCTGATATTGGAAGCATGGCAAGATTGGAACACAATCGCGGGAGGAATTTTACCTGGTATGCTTGTAATCCAACTGATAGGTAAACAAACGAGTTGTTTGTACTCATACAGCTAACTGGCATATACATGGAATTATTTTTTGAGTAAAGGTTGGAGGTCAAGCCACCCAACTATTTAATACCATTGTTATTACAACAAAGGATTTCCCCCATCCGGGTTTCGAACCCATGACCTCTCACATAGAGACCATGTGCCTTAGCCACTAGACCAAAATACATGGAATTATTTGAAATTGATTCTCCGCACTTCACTAATGATCCCCACATAAGACCGTGTACATTGTGAAATTCTTTCTTCAAAACTGAAAAAGATGGCGATACTTTTGGAACAGTGCAACTGCCTTGGACAAATCTTTCATTCACGACATTGATATAGTAGAAACCTATTTCAGTAACGATATACTTCTCTGGTTCAAAGATTTGAAGAATAGGTTTGTTCCCTTCACAATTTAGCTCGTATTCAGGACCAGCAGTTTTGCATGCTGATGCATCGGATTTCAGGTAGAATGGGTACTTTATTTGCAGATGTCCACATGAAGATTGAAATGATTGATAACATTTTGGGTTTATAATCCATGAGAGACATGAGGTTTGTTCAACTAGGGATAGAAGCCATGAGAGAAGGAAAAGAGAAGAAGATGGTTGCATCTGTATGGCTGTATTTAGACAAAATAAAATAAAGCAGCACGAAATAAAACTAGTTCCATATATATATTGTGTCTCCAATCTTTAATAATTAAATTCAAGGCACAAAACAATACTCTGATTTTTTTCCCTTCAAAACTACCATGCATACTTCTAATATATTTCAAATTTTCAATAAACATTTGTTCATGTTAGCAAAACAAAAATAAAAAGGAACTGTCTAAATCAATTTTAAAAAAAAATCATATTAGCAAGCAATATCCGCGTCACCATACCATTTATTTTTCAATGGAGCAAGCTGTTTCATTTGGTGCCATACATGTCTTGACCGTTGACTTGTAAGCAATTATTCCTTTTGAATTCAAGTCTCTTTCAGTTTTTTTGGAAAGATGATAATTTCTTTGTTTTTTCCATCATAACTAGGGGTGAAAACGGAGCGGATAATGCTGATACCATATCCACAATCGTCGAATAATGAGCGGATACGAATACGGATACGGATAGTAAACGGATATCAAACCGAATGGAATGCCAATTACCCAACATCCACGCAACAGTCTTTGCCTAATACATCGTCAGACCATTGCCCTATCTTCTACACGGCCACAACCAGATGCAGTAGGACCAATTTTTTCAGATTTGAAAATTCTTGGCTTCGATCGACACAGTTCAGACAATTGGTTGTTGACAGGTGGCAGCAAGGGGAAAAGGCTATCAATCCGCAACAACTACATCTCAAGATCACTGACCTAACAAGAGAAATAAAAATTTGGGCGAAAAACAGAACCTCAGGAATTCAGAGTCAGATTGCGGCATGTAGGGAATACATTGGGTGGATAGATACGGTACTGGAGACGAGAAATCTGACGACTCTAGAAACAGTGGTACTTAAAATTATCAGGGATAGATACATGCAACTCACACTACTTGAAGAAGACACGTGGAGGCAGCGTGCTAAGGTCAAGTGGGAACAAGAAGGAGATAGAGGAACTAAATTCTTTCATGCCATGGCTTCGACAAGCAACAGAAATAATACAATACGGGCGATTGAATATCAAGGAATGCTGCATTCTGATCAAAGGACAAAGGCAAAGTCTTTCTTTGATTTCTTCACAGCTTTAATGGGAACAACATCTACACCTATGCCAACTATACACTAGTCCAATTTATATGATCAACCAAGGGATCTCACAGCCACTACAAGAGACATAACACAAGAGGAAATTAAACTAGTTATACAACAATGGCCAACCAATAAAAGCCCGGGGCCTGATGGTTTCACGGGAGAATTTTATCGAGCCTTTGTTGAGATTCTAGTTCCGGATCTGCATGCGGTTTACCAAAATGTCATGAATCAACACACCTCCTTACACCCGCTAAACTCTTCATATATAGTACTAATTCCCAAGATTGATCAGCCAACAAAACCTCAAGATTATAGGCCAATAAGCCTAATTCATGCAGTGCAAAGAATCTTCTCTAAGATTTTGGCAAACCGAATCAAAGATGAAATTGAGCATCTGGTGCAGCCGGCTCAAACGGGATTCGTCAGAGGAAGACAAATAACCGAAGGATTCTTGTATGCACAACAGGTGCTACATCACTCAAATCAGCAAGACATACCAATGGCAATCTTCAAAGCAGATATCCATAAGGCTTTCGATACCGTTAGTTGGGAATTTTTAATTGAGGCAATGAAACAATTGGGTTTTTCTGATAAATGGCTTGCATGGATAAATCAAGCAGTTCTCTCGGGATCTTCACAAATAATCATAAACGGACTAATTGGAAGGAAAATCATTTTGAGAAGAGGGGTGTGTCAAGGAGACCCGTTATCACCCCTCTTGTTCATTATGTCCATGGATTTTCTGACGAGATGGTTATCAAAATTAGTTCAATCGGGGGCATGGACTTTACCTTATCATAACATGAAACCGTGTCTGCTGTATGCGGATGACGCTTTAATATTCTTGAAACCGGAAATACGATCAATGCAGATGCTAAAGATTGTTTTCACTGTTTTTAGAGAGATTTCGGGTTTGGCAATTAATTTCCAAAAATCTGAGCTTTTCATAGTGAAGGATACACAACAGCAAGGTCAAGATTTAGCATTGAGCATGAATTGTAAATTTGGACAGCTACCCATGACCTACCTTGGACTCCCTTTGTCTGCCAAGAAACTGACAAGAGCAGATTTCACTCCGCTAATACAGAAATTCCACAACCGACTGACAGGTTGGGCAGCTAAGCTTCTTTCAATTACCGGACGACTGGTATTAATCAATGGGGTGCTCTCAGCACTACCAGTTTATTACATGTCATGCATTAAATTACCAATCTGGGTGATTGATGAAATTGACAAGATACGCCGTAATTTTCTGTGGCATGGTGTTTCAACGCAAAAGAAGATGAATTTGGCAAACTGGGAATTGGTATGCATGCCAAAAAGCTTGGGGGGCTTGGGAGTCATGGATCTCAGAGTATTCAACAATGTCCTGTTGTTAAAATGGTGTTGGAAATGGGTTAGCCCGGAAATGAACTTAATCAAACCATGGTTTCAAAACATGGCAGTCTCAAATGAATGTATGCCTGTAGCTCTATCGAAGTTAACTTATGAGGTGAATCAGTTCTGGAACATCTCTACTGTAAGATTGGTGGGCAACGGTATGAACACTAGTTTTTGGCATCATGATTGGGGTTTCGGTATAGCAACTGCAATATACCCGGACCTTTATTCTTTTGTCTGCAATGACACTCACACACTGGCTCAAGTTCTAAACACAACACAGAGATTTGAACTCAGACAACCTTTATCCACCTCGGCTAGTGCACAGCTCCTCGCACTAACAGAACAGATGGAATCTGTTACACTTACTGCTGATGCGGACCAGGTTAAATGGAGATGGACAAAAAATGAGATCTTCACTGTTAAATCAGCATACCTAGCTTTCAAGGATGGACCAAAGATAACAAACAACAGGTTTAGAATTTGGTCACTGATAGCTCCCCCTAGATTTAAGGTATTTGCTTGGCTTATGATTCTTAATCGCATTCTGACTGTTGATAATCTCATGAAAAAAGGAATGACAATGGTCAACAGATGCACTATGTGCAAGAGTGACAGGGAAACAGTCACACACCTCTTCAGGAGATGCCAAATATCACGTCAGATACACATCCTCATGGCTGCAGAGTACCGGATAAGATTGCCGTCATACCAGAACACACACCCACTACTCGACAAACATTTCACCAAAAAAGAGAGATCCTTATTCCTAATAGCAGATTTTATCATATGGAGGGAGCGGTGTGCGAGAATTTTTCGCAGCATGGAAGCTACAATACCAGAACTGATGGTACAGATAAGAGAGCAGTGGCATTTCTCCTTTGAAATTCAATGAAACAACTGAACTGGAGCAAATGTGAGCCTTAGATACTATGGGGCTATGTCTTTTATTTTATGTTTCTTCTTTTGGCTTTTTGTTTCTGTTTTTACTTATCTCAGGCACTTCATTTTAGTTTCTTTTATTTCTGTTTTAGGCGCCCTAAGAAGCTCTTCTTGAGCTTCAAAAGGGACTAATTTACCACCTTCTGATACCTAGTTTTGTAACATCACTAATGTATCAAAACAGTTATCAATAAATTAGAGGCTAGACCTCTATTTCATTCAAAAAAAAAAAAAACCAAATCCGCCTTAAATGAATACGGATACGGAACGGATAGTCCATGGATACGGATTCGAATACGGATATAAAATGAATAATGGTCGGATAATTAGATTATATAAATTTAAGATATAAATATCAATTAAGAAAATTTTAAAATCAAGAAAAATAAATTAGAAAAGAAAAGAAAAAAGTAAAATAAAAAAGAGGTAAAGAAATGGAGAAGAACAATCTTGAGTGAAAAGTTTGAAAAAAATAAGCAGCGGAAAGTGGAAAAGTTAAAAAGCAAAAGCAATCAATGCATGCTATGCAGCGATCCGGACGGTGAGTATTTGTAGTCCCACTATTGAAGTTAAAAGTTAACTGACAGCTTTATATAACATTGAGATGAAGACAAAACAGAAATTCAAACGGACGTGGATGCGCGCAAGGGATGCGCTGTTACTCTTGCGGATATAAATGGATATCCGCTCCGTTTCCTAGGCACCATCCGTATCCGAATTCTCCGTTTCCTAGGCACCATCCGTATCCGAATTCGAATCCGGATGAATTCTTATTAGCATATCATAAATATCCGCATCCGGTTCGCGAAATTATCCGGATCTGTTTATCCGTATCCGAATCTGAGTCGGATACGAAGCAGATTCGGAACGGATAATCCGGCTCCGTTTTCAGCCCTAATCATAACCGTTGAATTTTATATCTAAAAATCTAAAATGTTAATTTTATAAAAAAATTCAACGATTTATAATAGTAAATTAATACTGTATTTAATACTCATTAGTTTCTATATTTCCATAAAAGATAATACCATGCATTGCAAAACTCATCTTTTTAAATGTAGAAGTTTGTGAGAACAATTTTGTTTTAATTCAACTTGTAAAATGATATATTAATAACAGAGGCTTTTACGGATCTTAAAATGGGCACTAAAAGTAATTTATTTTCTCAAGGTATATATATAAATGGTAGTTTTTTTCTTCAAAGAGAGGAATATTGCAGATTTTCTTCAAAGAGGTATATAAATGCTAGTTTCTGTAAGCTTTGCTGCATGCCAAATAAAATAAAATACTAGTGCATTTACAGGAATAACAACGAATCTACGCTAGTGCACTACAGAGCCTAGATGCAGACATAACACAACTGGAAGTGCTTCAGGCAATCTCTTTCATGCCTAAAGGAAAGTCTAGCCGGCCTGATGGAATGCCCGCTGAATTCTGCCAATCATCGAGGATGACCTCGTGGACCTGATCTCACTGTTTCATATAGGTGACCGTAGTGTGGCTTGCCTCAATAAGGTGGCAATTACGCTGATACCCAAAAATACTGTGAAAGGTTTTGGATAGGTTATAGTGCAAAAATTCAATTCAGTTTATCAGTTTATTCATTATCTGAAAATCAGAATCCATGTGTAAATTAAATTCTAAAATTAATATAGAATTTACCACTAGATAGGCAACAGAGAATTCGAGCCCTAGCAGAAATCTTCCTCTCTTTTCAATCTCATGTAGAAAAATGGTTGCGTCCACATATAACCTTATAATTGGGACCACCCTTTGTGTAGAAAAATTGTTCCAAATCTCCAATCCATGTAGTAGTGTCCTCTAAATCTAATGAAGGTGGTTCCAAATTGGTTGGATTAGAATTTAGTGATTACATTTTTTTAGGGTTAGTGGAAGTTGTATTTACATAACCATTATGCCAACCCAGTGGTTTCCCTAAATAGTTTATAATACAATTAAATACTAAAAAGAGTTTAGTTACATGATATTAATTCTACATACATGTGGTAATGACATTTCATCACCAAAGGAAACTGCCTTGGAGCTCGGCTTACAGACAAATTCCAGGTATTCATATGATATCATCTGATGTATCTCAATTTTTGGAAATAAATCTGTTGGAATGTCGGAAATAATATGAACATGTTATTCTCATTCCAACCGTTAGTTTTTGTTTAAATTCGTTCATGGAAAATTTATTTTGTTGAAATTCGCACATGGAAAAATTTGAACGGCTTGAAATTGGAATAACATGTTTATGTTATTTACAAAGAGTAACAACAAATCTATTTCCCAACATTTGAGTTAAAATCTAAACCATCCTATCTATGTTGTTAAAATAATACAATGTATTTCACTTCAGACAGAATTGATTTGGATTTCGAGTCTAAACTTAGAATTAGATACCCAATAAAGAAAAATTTTCTACAAGATAAATCATGATTGTTGTTAAGGTGGAGAGGATAATATTTTTTGGAGAAAAAAAAATTAATACTTTCAATTTTAAATATAAAAATAATAAATTTGGATTACGAGCTTACCAGTTACCACCTTTCATTCTAAAATTATTATGTTAATCACTAAATATTGTAAAATTCAATTTAAGAGATCAATAACATCTTTTTGCTCATTGTTCTTTTTTCTAACAGTATCGTGTCTTATAAGGCAACTACATATAAAATTATTTTCATTAACTTATTATCAGATAAAAATACAAATAAGAAAAAAAAAAATCTTTAGCTTATCAAATAAAACTATGGATAAAATACTATTTACCTTAATGGAATAGGGAGGTTAGACCTGAGACCTCCACATTTATACTTCACACACAAAAAAAAAAGGTAGCTATCACCCTTAGATCCTATTTATCAAATTCCAATTTATATTAACGTTATTTTACCGTTATTAACTTCATCCATTTCATTTATTACTCCTAGATTTTTTTAGAAATGTAGTATGTGTGAGTTATCTCCTATGTATTCATTCCTAACGATACTAAGAGTTCGGAAATTTTAAATGATATGTGGTCATTGGTAACGTTATAACACACATGTTACACACGCAATTCTCACGTGACTTGTCCCCCAGCTAATTTTTCATAATTTTTCAGCATTTTTTCCCAATAATTTTGGACTTTTATTTTTTCATTTTTTTCCCAATTGATAATTCAGAATCTGTATAAGGAAAAAAATATTCTTAAACATGCGAATAAAATCTCCAATATATATTTTTTTTCTGAAATTTACAAACTTTTGCAATTGTTTTATAAAATTTTGGGACTTTTTCCAAAATTTTCAACAACCAATTTAAATTCGAACAATTTTTTTTTTCTAGGACTAAAAAAATCTCATAATTAGTAGCTCGTTCGAAATTAAACCAAATAAAAGTTGGAAAATATTTTATTTTTCTATACTATAAATAATATATGTAAGTATTAAAACTTTTAGAAAGAAAAGAAAGTTTTGTATATTTGACGAATAATACAGCCACATAAATTTAACTTTAAGAAAAATGAGGAGGAGAAGAGATCGTGTGAAAAATAAGTTGAAGAAAGTGGGCCGAGCTGGGCCTAATTAATTAATTGCATAATATAGAGGTTAGTAAATAGGTAATTTTTCAGTTCTGGGCCGAAGGTAGGTTTTGGGCTTCATGATGAGGATTTTTTTTAACAAAAGGTATGACATTTCTCAAGTTTAGGGAATACACCTAGATGCCCAAATACAAAAGAGAAACAAATTGACAAAATGCCGAAAATGTAGAATAGTCGCAAATACCAAGAATAAAGAAAAACAAACCACTAAATCGGTAGTTTAAATTTGATCAATTTAATCAGAGGCGGTACCTTATATTGGATTTAAATTTGATCAATTTAATTGGTTTTAAAAAAAAAATTATTAATCCACATGTTACTTTATATGAGCTCTTGATTACTATTTTAAAACAACTTAATTATTAATAAAAATTATTGTTCCACATATATAGTTTTGTCTCAATACAATGGAGAATATAAAATGGTAGCAAATTATGATTAATTAACTGCACAATTAATAAACAAAGAAGTATATATATTAGGCGTATCAAATTTTGAAGACTTTGAAGACTTTGACCAGAGAACCACCACAAGTTACAAGTATTGAGTTTCAAGGCAGGCAAAAATATCAAACAATGTAATATATATTGGAAGGCAATATATTCAAATTCACAAAACCAAATAATGACATTCTCCTTTTACAAAATAATTAAATATAGGCTTAATTATATAACATAAACTATGCATAAATTAAAATTAGTGTTAAGACTACAGATAACTAGGGGTATATTGCTCACTCGAGAACTCTGAGATAACAGGTAGCTGATGAGATGAACGAGCCGTTTCAAACTGAGTTACATCGGGCGAGTTATCCGATGCAAAAAAGGGCTTCGGTGGCATTCTGAGTGAATCAAGATCTGATTCGAGCATCTCAATAACCTTACTCATATCAGGGCGATCTGACGACTTGATTTGTATACACCATAGTGCTACTAAACAAAGCTTCTTTTCCACCTCAGATAGATCTAAATTTTCACTAATATCATTCTGTTGATGTTTAATCAGCTTGTCATATATCCACGATGGATAGTATACCTGGCTCAGCCTATCCATATTGCGATCAGCATTTCTTCGACCACTAACCATTTCCATCAGAAGCATTCCAAAACTATAAACATCAGACTTGTCTGATATAGCACCAAAGCTCCTGGATATTAACTCAGGAGCCATGTAACCAATAGTTCCTCTTGCAGCACTGATCGACACAAGGCTGTGCTCTTTTGGATACAGCTTTGCCAGACCAAAATCAGAAATTTTGGGGGTGAAATTCACATCAAGCAAGATGTTGCTTGGTTTGATATCAAAATGCAAAATTTGCATGTTGCAACCTCGGTGCAAATACTCGATACCACGTGCGATGCCCAAGGCTATTTCATTGAGCTTAGCCGCGGTAAAAGTGCGGTGTCCCCTTTTATTACTGCTAGCTGTGAAAATGCATTTGTCAAGAGATCCATTAAGCATGTACTCATAAATGAGAGCCATTTTTGATCCTTCAGAGCAAAACCCAATGAGCCTGACCACATTGAAGTGATGGATTGTACCGAGAGATGAGACCTCATTGATGAAATCATCTCCGTTGCCACTCGAGTTGCCTAGCACCTTCACCGCTACGATAATACCTCCTGGAAGCACGCCTTTAAATACACAGCCGAACCCACCTTGCCCGAGTTTTTGTCTGAAGTTTCCTGTGATTCTGATGATGTCGGTATATGCATACCTTGTTGGCATGAGGATTTCTAGGTTTTGAAGGAATCTCTCTACTTTGTCAGTGGATGTCTTTGATTTAAGCACAAGGTAGGCGAGGAACACCAAAATAGTAGGCGGCATGAGCAAAATTCTGATGATAAGCATCCATACTGCAATTGACATCATCCAAAACATTTACAAAAAAAAATGATATTGTTTAAGCTATCCTAGGCATCAACCAAAACATTTCCAATTTGGTATAATGAACATATCCTTTTGCTGGTGTGTGAAATGAGATTTTTTTTTTTTTTGAAATTGCATCTTTATCTTTCTGTAGCAAAAAATGAAAAAAAATATTAACAGAATATTTACAAGTCATGACATACATAGCAGCATCGCTCCAATTAGTATTGCAAGAGATCTAATGACTTCAATCCATCTTATACAGCTGTATTGAAGTGTAAATCCTTTCTGGAGAAGCTCGAAAGCACTGCCTGTAATATTATCTGATATTGGAAGCATGGCAAGATAGGAACACGATTGCTGGAGGAATTTTACCTGGTATGCATTTACTGCTAGGTAAACAAATGTGTTGTTTGTACTCATACAGCTAACTGGCATATACATGGAATGATTCGAAATTGATTCTCTGCACTTCACTAATGAACCCCACCTAAATGCGCCGTAGGTTCCTTTCAACATTGAATGAGATGGCGATACTGTTGGAACAGTGCAACTGCCTTGGACAAATCTTTCAGTCACGACATTGATATACTTGAGCTGCGAATCAATTTTAGTAACAATATACTTCTCTGGTTGAAAGATTTGAAGAATAGTTATGTTCCCTTCACAGTTTAGCTCGTATTTAGGACCAGCAGTTTTGCATGCTGATGCATCGGATTTCAGGTAGAATGGGTATTTTATTTGCAGATGTCCACATGAAGATTGAAATGATTGATAGCATTTTGGGTTTATAATCCATGGGAGACATGAGGTATGTTCAACAAGGGAAAGAAGAAGCCATGAGAGAAGGAAAAGAGAAGCAGATAGAGGTTTCATCTGTATGGCTGTATTTAGACAAAATAAAATAAAGCAGCACGAGTTAAAACTAGTTCTATATATATTGGGTAAGTTTCTTCAGAGGTCCCCAATCTTTAATATTTAAACTCAAGGAAAAAAATAATACTCTACTCTTGGATTTTTTTTTTCCCTTCAAAACTATCATACTTCTAATATATTTCAAATTTTCAATAAAACAAGGAATGCTGGTATTGTTCTTGTTTACACCGGGAAAAGAAATATATACATGCAAGTGTAATTAATATTTGTTCATGTTAGCAAAACACAAAAAAAGAAAAGGAACTGTCTAATTAAATCAATTTAAAAAATACGCAGATGAGTAAACTGTATCGGCCATTGATTTTTCACTGGAGCAATATATTTTCATTTGGTGCCATATAATAGGAGGATGAAATTCGGAGATACTCATATGTTGATACGTATTAGCGATATTCTCATAAATATCAACAAGATAGAAAAATATCGGTATCGAGATTCTTTTTTTTTTTTTTTTCGATGGTTATACTTATAGGCAAAGTGCCTATAACAGGTATATATATTGATAAGAAAAGAAATCAAATTGTTTAATTACAAATTTTTTGAATAAATACTATATCCTCCGAACTCGGTATCAAGATTCTTGTAGTTGATATGAACATTAGATAATATTAATGAATAGGGGCACTAGTTTGAATTCATTTTCACATCTGATACATGTTGCCAACGTGCATGTCATGTGCAGCAATCTCAGATCTGAGGGAAAAATTCCCTATCTCATGAGATCTGATGCACTGAATATTGGACAAGATGACTAACTGGAAACGACAGAAGAGTAGCAACATCAGACATTCCATGACTTGTCTTTGTCATAGTTGTAACATCCAATTCTGAATATTTTAAAATTTTATTTGATTTGAAGTAGTAGTGAAATACGCAATTAAAGAAAACTTTATATCACAATTGTAACATTGTAATTATTTAATATATTAAAATTCAAGTTGACTTGCAATATAGTATGTTTAAAATTGCAATATAGATTTGAAAAAAAAAAATGAGCATGTTAACAACCAAGTGATATTCCTACTAATGTAGAGGGGCTAAGTGCAAATTAACTTAATATAATTCATGTTTAACCGTTCAAATATTTTATTGGTCTGAAACTTTAATTACCTATGCTTTTATACTTTAGATTATTATATCATTATTTAATCAAACTATTTTTCTTTCTTCTAAAAAAATTTAGCACAGGGTCCATGCGCGGTCCACGGGTTCAAATCTGGTGCATGAATCTGGTGGCATCCAGTTTGTATCTACCGAGGAGGTGAAGTACAAGTTGACATATAATAAAGGTTGTTGAATGTGTTTGTTGAGAGGGAACAAATGGGGATGCGTTTGAAATAGTAAAATTTGGAATGATGGGATAATCAAAAATCAGAATTACAAGTTGTAGAACAAGAATTAGGAAGAATTCTGTACGGGGGCTAACCATTGACGCACAGTAGTAACGCATAGCTTCTATTGTTCACATTCTCCGCCCAGGAGTTGGTTGCGGCCACATATAACTTATAATGGGGACCGTCCTTTGTGTAGAAAAATGACTCCATCCATGTGGTGTGGAACGCGCATGTGACACAAAATTGGAAGGATTGGTTTGTATTTATATATTTAGGGTTCGTGAAAAGTTTCCACTAAGGAATACATTGATAAAGAAGAGCATTTATATAACCATTACATCAACCCGGTGGTCTCCATATGCAGTGACGAATCTAGAATTTTTGTCAGAAGGGACAAAAAAATATTTAATCAAATTTAAACCCATTAATTAATTGAGTATTCGATAAAAAAAAAATAATGTTTTGACTTATATTTTTAATACTCTGACTTGTAATTTTTGATACTCTAACTTGTAATTTCTAATACTCTAACTTATAATTCTAATTATCAATCATAATTCAAAAACAAATCATTTTAATTTTAAGACTAAATTTAACCCGAATTACAAATTAAACATTCAGAGGGAGGCAAAAAAAATTCTGACTGGGGCAAAATCAATCGGTACCAATAGATCACTACTAAAACTCAACATCTAGGAGGGGAGGGGGGGGCAATGGAGACGGCTGCCCGCCCGCCCCCTAATTACATGTGGATCCGCCTCTATCCGTATGGTGTCTAAAGAGTTTAGTGATCGATATCAATTCTACATACATGTGGTAATCACATTTCATCACCAAAGGAAACTGCCTTAGAGCTCGGCTTATAGAAATTCCAGGTATTCATATGATATCATCTGATGTATCTCAATTTTTGGAAATAAATCTGTTAGAAATAATACGAACATGTTATTCCAATTCCAATTGTTAGATTTTGTTGAATTCGTGCATGAAAACTTATTTTGTTGAGATTTAAGAATAAAACAATTTGAACGGTTTGCAATTGAAATAACATGTTTATGCTATTTGTAAAGAATACCAACATATTTATTTCCAACTGTTGAGTTTAGATCTAAACCATCCTATCTATTTTGTTAAAATAATACGATGTATTTCACTTTGGACTGAAATTGATTTGGATTTCAAGTCTAAACTCAGAATTGGATACAAAATAAAGAACACATTTCTACAAGATAAATCATGATTATTATTAAGGTGGAGGGGATAATATTTTTTGGGAAAAAAAGAGATTAATACTTTTAATTTTAAATTTTTATAAAAATAATAATTTGAATTACGAACTTACCACTTTTCATTCTAAAAATATTATCTTAATCACCAGAATAAAGGTTGATTCTCAGATAAAAATAAATATTGTAAAATTCAATTTAAGAGATCAATAAGATCTTTCTGCTCATTTTTTTTCTATCTAACAGTATCGTATTTTATAAGGCAAGTATCAGATAAAATACAAATAAGAAAAAAAATCTTTCCGTAAACTCTATGCACAATGCCACAATATATTACTGTAATTGCATTTCAGTAAACTTAATACTAAACTTAATAAATTTAAAAAATCTGCAATTGAACTGATTGATTCAGCGGTCTGATCGGTCAAGATATACAGAATTAATACTGATAACATTGGAGCAGACAGCAGCAGTAAACTATGTAACGTTAACTTTTGCATAAATCATCCTTGGATATACGCGGCGTAACGAGCAGTGATCTGATTCTTTATCACGAATTTATGAAGCAAAGTATGTCACAGATCATTGATGCACAGTAGTAACGCATATATATATATATATATATATATATAGCTTCTATTATTTGCGTGCTCCGATCCGCCCAGGTGTTGGTTGCGGGCTTGTGGCCACATATAACTTTTAATGGGGACCAGCGCCCTTTAGTGTATATAAAGATGGCTCCAATGCAGGGCCAGTCCTAAAGATTTTGGAGTTCAGGACAGGAGAAAATTTTGGACTCTTTATATATACATTTTGTTTATGAAACAATATGCCTATTAACTCATTTACATTTTCAAACTTCAAACAGTCGATCCAAACCGTTCAATATGATATTCATATTAAAATGTGCTTGGAGACCAAATTTTACATTTTTTTTTTTGGATTTTTTATTTTATTTTTTAAGATAGATAGAAAGTTCATTGATTCAGAAGATTCAGAACCACAAAAAATAATGTTTTTCTACCTATGTTAGAAATAGAAAAAAAAATGCAAAATTTGGTCTCCAAGCACGTTTTAATATGGATATCATGTTGAATGGTTTGGATCAATTATTTAGACTTAAAATGCAAAAACAACTTATAAGCATATGGTGTTAAAGTATTTATGAAAGCGATTAGCCAGTCTGATTTTTTATTGATATGCTAATAAATCATACTTATTTATAGAAAAATTTGAGTCATTTATACATATAAAATTTGAGCCTTAATATTTTATTTATTTTTAATATATACAAATTAATTTTTTTTTATATATACACAAACATTTTCATTTTTGAGGCCCTTGAATTTTGAAGCCTGGAGCAGTCGCCCTAGCTGCCCATGGTCAGGACCGGCCATGCTCCAATGGTCAATGTGGTGTCCTGTGAAGCTTTCACACAGTGAAGAAAAATGGCTTCATAGTGAAGGAAATAAATCTGTTACGATTCCAAAGGAATTGTAGGGTCCTAAAATTTCATATCTATCCTTTTATTTATTTATTTATTTATTGTACGAATCATTATAGATGTCGTTTTTTATGCACCAATCTCAAAAACCAATGAAATGTTGGATTTGAAATTTTAGACCCTACAATCTCTCATATTTATTTCCATCACGTCACTTTAATGCTGACGTCATCTCATACGGAAACGTTTCCGCATGCTGTGCAAAATAGTTTATAATAGAATTAAATACTAAAAACAGTTTAGTGATTATTAATTCTGCGCACGTATGCAATCATCAAAGGAAACTGCCTTGAAGCTCGGCCTATAGGCAAATTGAATTGGTATCCTCTGCATAGGAGTGTTAATAGGTACTATACGGTTAGGGTGAAATTATTTTCATACTCATATTTATTAAGAATTGATCTGACTCTAATTCTATCTATATCCATTAAGAATTTGTCTTACCCTATCTAATTATTTTCATATTTATATTTAGGTTAGCGGATAACGAAACGGTAGTGGACGAAAAACGAATAATACAAATATAAAAGTTTTATAATTTTTACAAATAGATCATAAAAAATTATCATATCATATTTATACAATTACAATTACTAATACAAAATTAATATATAAATATGCAATTAATTCTAAGTATTAGTTTTTATTAAAAAAAATCAAAATCACAAATATCTCTTCTAACAAATTCAATTTGTAAACTAAATAATAAAATATTCAAATAAAAAAAAATATTTAACATAATATTCTTCTTACAATAAAATGCATACATTTTTTCATGATATAATTTATTTTATATAATTATCCGTTACTCAATGGGTACGAAATAACATTTATTCTTACTCATAGCCGTTTATCTAAAGAAAAAAAATTCTTACCCATACCCAATAAGCTAACGAAAAAATAATCTTACTCATACCCATCTTATCAAATACGACATGGGTAGGATAAACATGTAAACGGGTGTCATTGACACCCCTACCTCTGTGTTAACTCAAAAAAAATCTTTTGAGTTCTATACTGTCTGATTAGCTTTAAAACTCGTGTCAACCATAATTGCACTAATATTAAAGAGCTCCATGCTTTATATGCAGGTGTCAAATTGGCTTCATTTAAAATGAAATGACTGAGATGTATTAACTTAAAAGATACTCTTTTGAGTTAATGCAAACGATGCAAACTCTGGCAAATTCTGGTATTCATGTGATATCATCTGAGATATCTCAATTTTTGGGAAAAAAAAATGTTGGAAATAATATGAACATGTTATTTCAATTCTAACCGTTGATCATTGTTAAAAAATTTGTATGAAAAACTTATTTTATTAAAATTTGGATATGAAAAAGTTTGAATGGTTTGAAATCAGAATAACATGTTTATGTTATTCACAAGGAGTAACAACAGATTTATTTCTCAACTTTTGAGTTTAAATCTTAACCATCTTATATATTTTGTTAAGCAGAAGTGAATAAGAAAAGAAAAAAACCGACACTATCTCAAATTTAAATTAAAACTATGTACAGAGGGATTCCAATCAGACAACACTGAATCTTTCTTACAAGTCAACATGAAGACAATAATAAAAAGTTAAAAACCCAAAAGAGTCTTTCTCCTTCTCTCAGAAAAATAAATTTGCTGTAATTCTCGGGGAATTATAGGACTGTAATTCTGATCTCAACCATTAGTCTTTTTCGAGATTCGTGTATGAAAATTTATTTTTCCGAGAACGTTTTCAAGATCCATACGTGCACGGAAAAGTTTGAACGGTTGATATTGGGATTTCAAGATCCTGTAATTCCTTTCGGAATAACAGCATATGCAGACTCTTCTCTCAGAACAAATTATGTAAAGAAATGAGCATTTCAATAGACATCGAATCAAATTCAGTATGAATTCAGTTTGATGTTTGATAAGAATTATTTTATGAGCATTAAAATAAATCATCTACACGAATCTTAAAGAAAATCAAACAATTTCAATCAAATATCGGGCCAAATTTGATCTGACGTCCAATACGTAGGATGTTGGACGACCTCTTGATTTTGGACAATATCATGATTATTATTGTCACAGTTAAGCAGCACCTTCAAAGCAATGTGGAGAAAAACATTGAATATACTAAAATTATCACTCATATCAGCACATATTATCTTTCTCAAGTCCAAATCAGTTGTGCTTTGTTCAATCAACTTCTGAAATGCTTCTTATTGAGGAGGTGATCATTGAATGGTGTTTGGTGATGAGGTGGAGGAAATGAGGATGCGTTTGGAAGAGTAAAATTTGGTGTGTTGAGATGATCTAAATCAGAACTACAAGTTGTAGAACAAGAATTAGGAAGAATTTTGTACGGGGGCTGATCATTGTTGCGACTTATGGACGAGTTGAAGATTGAAGGAGGTGTTGTAAGATGTAAATTAAACACAACACAAATAACTAGCTAGCCCAATTCCTTTCATACACTACTAAAAGAGTTGTATCTTGACGTCTTGTGAAGTTTTAAAAAAATAATAATAAACAAGAAGAAGAGAGTTCTACCCGTTGAAAGTCTCTGTCAGGTTTTGAACACAAGACGAGTAACTGGTTCTGGTTTTTATGTACTAATAAAAGAGTAAAATATTTGGGTTTAGATTATGATCCTAAACGCATTACGTCATGTGCACCTTATGCATTAATGACAGCAGCGATCTGATTCTTTGTGTCGAATTTATGGAGGTAAGTATGTGATAGATCATTGACGCACAGTAGTAAGTAGTAACGCTAACGCCTATATAGCGTCTATTATTCACGTGGTCCGCCCAGGTGTTAGTTATAGAGTTAAGGCCACATATAATGGGGGACCGCCCTTTGTCTGGAAAAATGGCTCCAAGCAGGAAATAACATGACGATTCCAAGTCGGTTGAATTGGAATTAAGTGATTATTTTTATGACGATTTCAAAGGCAGGACTCCTCACAGCCAAACCGAAAGTTTTGTCGCGTAGTGCCGTAGTTTATCAATTGTTCTTAAGAGAGGATCGGATTACATTTTTTTTTTTGTGACGCCGGTTGCACTCTATATTTATAAAGTTGAAACAGTCGATTTAAACTGTTCAATCCGTTGAATATGTTAAAATGTATTTGTAGGTCAAATTTTATATTTTTTTAAATTTTTTTACTATTTATTAAGATGGGTACAAAAATTCAACGATCTAAATATAGCGATTTTGTTAAATACTTAATAAATAGTAAAAAAATTTCAAAAAATATAAAATTTGATCTGCAAGCACATTTTAACATATCTAACAAGTTGAACGGTTTGGATCGATTGTTTCGACTTTAAAACTTTTGAAAATAAAGAGTGTAATTCGGTGTCACCAAAAAAAGGTGTAATCAGATTCCTCCTCTTGTTTTAATGATGATTAGCATAAAAAAGAAGCACTGAGAGCTATTTGCTCTGAAATTTATTATTTGGCTATTTTTTTTTTTTAGGGTTAATTGGTGGAAATTTTTCACCAAGAAATACATTGATATAGAAGAGTACTTACATAGCCATTATGCCAACTTCTAAATGGTTTACAATATAATTAAATACTGAAAATAGTTTGGTGATTACTAATTTCTGAATACATGTGGTAATCACATTTCATGACCAAATTAGGAAACTGCCTTGGAGCACGGCCAAAAGGCAAATTCCGGTATTCATATGATATCTCTCAATTTTTGTGAAACAAATATTTTGGAAATAACATCTTATTTCGATCTCATCTGTTAGTTTTTGTTAAGATTTGTGTATGAAAAACTTATTTTGTTGATATTTACGAATGAAAAAAATTTAATGGTTGAAATCAGAATAACATGTTTATGTTATTTACAAGGAGTAAGAACATATTTATTTTCCAACTTTTGAGTTTAACTCTAAACTATCCTATCTATTTTGTTAAAATAATAAAATGTATTTCATTTTGGACCGAATTGATCCCGATTTCAAGTCTAATTAAATTCAGAATTTAAGTTATTTCAGGGGATACACAAGTAAGAAAAAAATTCTACAAGGTAAATCATGATTGTTGTAAAGGTGGAGGGGATAATATTTTTCGGGGAAAAAAGAGATTAATACTTTCAATTTTAAATATTTATAAAAATAATAATTTGAATTACGAACTTACCACCTTTCATTCTAAAATTATTATCTTAATCACTAGAATGAAGGTTGATTCTCAGATGAAATAAATATTGTAAAATTCAATTTAAGAAATATCTTTTTCCTCATTGTTTCTTTTCTAAAAGTTCGTATTTTATAAGGTAAGTATATACAACCTTTTTTATTACAACCTAATTTTTAATAATTTTCCTGCATTTTTTCAATAATTTTCGACTTCTATTTTTGCATTTTTTTTCCCAATAAATAATTTAGAAACTGTATAAGAAAAAATAAAATATTCCTAAACATGAGAATAAAATCTCCAACATTTTTTTTTTCTGAATTTTACAAACTATTGCAATTGTTTTATACAATTTTGGGGCTCTTTTCAAATTTTTCAATGACCAATTTAAATTCAAACAAATTTTTTTTCCGTACGACTATAAAAAAACTCGTAATTAGTAGCTCATTCGAAATTAACCCAAAGAAAAATTTGGAAAATAATTTATTTTTCTATTCTATAAATAATACATGTAATTGTTGAAACTTTTTCAAAGAATAGAAAGTCTTTTATATTTCACGAATAATACAGCCATATATCTTGTAGGATACATCGATTTAAGTTTAAGAAAAAGAAGAAGAAGACAGATCGTGTGAAAAATAAGTTGAAGGAAGTGGGCTGGGCTGGGCTGGGCCTAATTTAATTAATTGGATAATATAGAGGTTAGGAAATATATAATTTTTTAGTTCTGAGCTGAAGGTGGGTTTTGGGCTTCACATTTTGTTTTACAAAAGGTCTGAAATTTCTCAAATTTAGGGAATGCCGAGATGCCCAAATATAAAAGAGATCCAAATTCACAAAATGCCAAAAATGGCGAATAGTCACAAATACCAAGAATAAAGAAAAACAAACCACTAAATCGGTGGTTTAAATTTGATCAATTTTTTTTTTTTGGTTAAGAATAATATTGTATATTAGGAGTACGTATCAAACACATACCTTTTTAATGAGAAGAACAAAAAACTAAATCGGATGGATAAAAGGAGATAGTCTAATTACGGTCAAAACAGTATTTCTTGAGCTATGATGATACTAATTATGTTTTGCAACTTTTAAAGTTAAAACAATCGATTCAAACCGTTCAACATGACATCTATATTAAAATGTGATTGGGGATCAAATTTTACATTTTTTGGAATCTTTTTAATATTTATTAAGTTAATATGAAAATTACTATTTTGAATGGCCGAGAAGATTTTTTTTACTATTTATTAAAATTGGTGATATTCAAACCATCTTAATAAATATTAAATTTTTTTTTCAAAAATAAAAAATTTGATCTCCAAACACATTTACTTTAGAAATCATATCTAACAGTTTAGATCAATTGTTTCGACTATAAAAATCACAAAACCAATTAGTAACACAAGACTCGCGATCTACCATTTTGATAATAGCGACCTTTGGATAAAAGACTTCACATTTTTTTCTGGACCATAAATATGTATCACCTTTTTATTATAAAAAGAACTCGGAAGAGAAGTAACAGTTGATAACCACAAGACGAAGATAAGTAACAATTGATAAGCAGTCGATATATGATTTTTCTTGCAGCATTGACATCCACAAGACAGAATTGCCTTAAAAGTAAAAATTGACAGCTCTCAAGCCGAAGACTTTGACCAGACAACCACCACAATTTACAAGTATGAGTTTCAAGGAAGGCAAAATATCAAACAAAGTAATATTGGGAGGCAATATATATTGAAATTCACATAAGCAAATAATGTCGACATATATTCTCCTTTTACAAAAGTATATATATGTAGGATTAATGATATAACATAAACTCTTCACAAGTTTCTATATATGACATACATTACGTAGATATAATGGATTTAACAAAATTAAAATTAGTGGATTCAAAGACTACAGATAACTGGGGGTATATTGCTCACTCGAGAACTCTGAGATAACAGGTAGCTGATGAGATGAATGAGCCATTTCAAACTGAGTTACATTGGTCGAACTATCCGATGCAAAAAAGGGCCTCGGTGGCATTCTGAGTGAATCAAGATCTGATTCAAGCATCTCAATAACCCTACTCATATCAGGGCGATCTGACGACTTGATTTGTATACACCATAGTGCTACTATACAAAGCTTCTTTTCCACCTCAGATAGATCTAAATTTTCACTAATATCATTCTGTTGATGTTTAATCAACTTGTCATATATCCATGACGGATAGTATACCTGGCTCAGCCTATCCATATTGCGATCAGCATTTCTTCGACCACTGACCATTTCCATCAGAAGCATTCCAAAACTATAAACATCAGCCTTGTCTGATATAGCACCAAAGCTCCTGGATATTAATTCAGGAGCCATGTAACCAATGGTTCCTCTTGCAGCACTAATCAACACAAGGCTGTGCTCCTTTGGATACAGCTTTGCCAGACCAAAATCAGAAATTTTTGGGGTGAAATTCACATCAAGCAATATGTTGTTTGGCTTGATATCAAAATGCAAAATTTGCATGTTGCAGCCTCGGTGCAAATACTCGATACCGCGTGCGATGCCCAAGGCTATTTCATTGAGCTTTGCCATGGTAAAATTGCGGTGTGACCGGTGTCCCCTTTTATTACTGCTAGCAGTGAAGATGCATTTGTCAAGAGATCCATTCAGCATGTACTCATAGATGAGAGCCCTTTTAGATCCTTCAGAGCAAAACCCAATGAGCCTTACCACATTGAAGTGATGGATTCTACCAAGAGAGGATACCTCATTGATGAAATCATCTCCGTTGCAACTCGAATTGCCTAGCACCTTCACTGCTACTAGAATACCTCCAGGAAGTACGCCTTTAAAGACACAGCCGAATCCACCTTGCCCGAGTTTTTGTCTGAAGTTTCCTGTGATTCTGATGATGTCGGTATATGCATACCTTGTTGGCATAAGGTTTTGTAGGTTTTGAAGGAATCTCTCTACATTGTCAGTGGATGTCTTTGATTTAAGCACAAGGTAGGCGAGGAACACCAAAATAGTTGGCGGCATGACGAAAAGTCTGATGATAAGCATCCTTGCTGCAATCAACATCATCCATACTCTTAATCAGATGAAAACATTTACAAAAAAAAAAAAATTGATATTGGTTAGGCTATCGTAGGCATCAACCAAAACATTTCCAATTTGCTGTAATAATATATCCTTGTGTTGTTGTGTGAAATAATTTTTTTGTTTTTGTTTTGGAAATTGCATCTCTATCATTCTGTACCACAAAATGAAAATAAAATTTAACAGAATATTTACAAGTCATGACATACATAGCAGTAGGACTCCAATGGCTGGAATCCGTGAGAAGTTATAAGTTGACGAGCCATATTGAAGTGTAAATCCTTTCTGGAGAAGCTCGAAAGCACTGCCTGTAATATTATCTGATATAGGAAACATGGCAAGATAGGAACACGATCGCTGGAGGAGTTTTACCTGGTATGCATCTAATCCAACTGCTAGGTAAACAAACGAGTTGTTTGTACTCATACAGCTAACTGGCATATACATGGAATTATTCAAAATTGATTCTCTGCACTTCACTAATGATCCCCACCTCAATGCGCCGTAGCTTCCTTTCAACATTGTATGAGATAGCGATACTGTCAGAACAGTGCAACTGCCTTGGACAAATCTTTCCTTCACGACATTGATATACTGGAGCTGCGAATCAATTTTAGTAACGATATACTTCTCTGGTTCAAAGATTTGAAGAATAGTTCTGTTCCCTTCACAGGATAGCTCGTATTCAGGACCAGTAGTACTGCATGCCGATGCATCGGATTTCAGGTAGAATGGGTGCTTTATTTGCAGATTTCCACATGAAGATTGATAGCATTTTTGGTTTTGCCATGGGAGACATGAGGTTTGTTCAACTAGGGATAGAAGAAGCCATGAGAGAAGGAAAAGGGAAGAAGATAGAGGTTGCATCTTCATGGCTGTAGATAAAATAAAGCGGCAGTGTAGCACGAGTTTTTAGTTCTTTATACGTTGGGTAAGTTTCTTCGGAGGTCCCCAATATTTAATAATTAAACTCTCAAGGCACAAAATTTTTTCCCCTTCAAAACACACAAAAAAGGAACTGTCTAAATCAATTAAAAAACTATCATTTTAGCAAACAATTAATATCCACGTCACCATACCATTGATTTTTCAATGGAGCAAGCTGTTTCATTTGGTGCCATACATGACTTTGACCGTTGCCTTGTAAGCAATTATTCCTTTTGAATTCAAGTCTCCTTCAGTTTTCTTGGAAATATGATAATTTCTTTTTTTTTTTCCACCCCAAATCCCCCCCCCCCCCCCCCCCCCCCAAACTTCCCGAAATTTTTATATATAAGAAAATAAATAAATAAAATATTAAAAATAATAAAGGTACCTTGAAAATTTTAAAAATGATAAGGCAGGAGGTTGTCATGGCGTCCCAGCAGAATGCCATGGCATACTCCAGCCCAAGAATTTCAGCTAAAAAGAAAAAAAAATAATTAAATTCTAGGGACGCCATGGCATACCCAGTCTCATATACAAAAGCTGAAAACAAAACTTTACCTAGTGTTTTTCAGTTGAAAAAAGAGCTTTCGTGAGGTTTGTATATGGGACTGGGTATGCCATGGCGTCCCTAGAATTTAATTTTTTTTTTTTTTTTTGCTGAAATTCTTGGGATGGGGTATGCCATGGCGTCCCATGGAGATTAAAAATAGCATGGCATCCTTGTTTTTTCAATTTTTTTTTTTTTCGTCGGACTTGAATTTGGCATGGTGTCAGGGACACCATGGACCGTGTACTCCTTCCTGTTTTTAAAATTTTCACGGACCCATTCTCGTTTTTAATATTTTGTTTTTCAATTTTCGTATCAGTAAAAATCATGGCCCAACTTCTTTTTGATGCCACTTTTTAATATTTGCGCTATGATCCATCATAACCGTTGAATTTTATTTCTAGAAATCTAAAATTAATTTGATAAGAAAAATTCAAAGATTTATAGTACTAAATACTCTATTTAATACTCATTAGTTTCTATATTTTCAAAAAGATAATACCATAGCAAAACCCATCTTTTTAAATTTAGAAGTTTGAGAGAACAATTTTGTTTTAATTCAACTTGTAAAATGTGATATTTATAACTGGAGGCTTTGAAAGATCTTAAAATGGACACTAAAAGTAATTATTTATTTTCCCAGGTATATAAATGCTTTTTTTTTTTCAAATAGAGGAATATTGCAGATTTTCACGACAGCAGACAGCAGCAGTAAACTATGTTATTTTTTTTTTTAATGTGAACATTGTCCCAATTTTTCTTTCGAATCATGCTAAATAAGTTATTCAAAAATAAGAAAAGCAGTTATAAATAAATATCAGCATTTGTGTAGAGAAAAAAAAAAGCTTTTTGTTTGTATTTATCAATTTTATCTGACGAGGGAGAGGAGGATAAAATTGGGACCCATAAGAGCATTTTGATAAAAAAAAAAAAATTAAATGAAGGACATTTTGTTTGATAACTTTTGAAATAAGTCTATTTTATAAAATTTTCCGTTTGAGATTATTTAGCAATTAAATTGAAAGGACATCTCTCTTCAGTTGCACACTTGCGTGAATAATACAGCCACAAATCTTGTACGATACATAAATTTAAATGTAATAAAAAGAAGAAGAAGACGATCGTGTGAAAAATAAGTTGAAGGAAGTGGGCTGGGCTGGGCTGGGCTGGGCCTATTTAATTAATTGGATACTTTTTCAATTCTGGGCTCAAAGTATGTTTTGGACTTCATAATTGTCATGACTCGCGTGTCCTGTGTCGTGACCACTTACATGACGTAACTATCTTCAAAAAATTACATGCAAAACACATTACGTGAAATATTTGGTTATGACACGACACATGGCCGCATGTAATTAGGATTGTTAGATCTTTGATTGAATGGTGAATCTCAAATAAACTTACTTAAATTATGAAAAAAATAATTAAAACATGACTAGTTGTCTAATCACGTTTGAACACATCACGTGTAATCATAGTGTGATTTACGTGTTGTGACCATTCATATGTTGTCATATGTATTAATGCTTTTTAGGCTCTCTAATCTCTATTTTTTAATTTTGCCTTTGCTGGCAGGAGAAGAAAGGAGAAATCAATCATCAGACAAGGGAGAGGAGGATTAGGAGAAGCGAGCTTTGTTGGGTCAAGTGAACTGCCTCTTTTTATTGTTTTGAGTTTATTTCTTTTTCAAAATGGACTTGGGCCAGCAAAATTTCACGAGCCAGCAACAAGGAATCATCAAAACTATTTTCTCTATGTTGGATTGTTGGTTCAATAATTATTTTATTTTCTTAAATATTTTAGCATAGACTGCGAAGTGATGAGCAGTGTAGTAATATTTTGTTTATTTGGCTGAATATTCCTATTCGGTTGTAATCCGAATAGAAAATCTATATTCAGTCCGAATATGTGGTTTAGAGCATATTACCGGTTTAGAGTATTAACACACTACTAGAATTTTGGTTTGTTGCATGGATAAAATTTGGCTTGTTGCATCGGCTTACCGTTGCAACAATCCCTAAAAATGTCAGTTGCATGGGTTACCCATGCAACAAGCCCCAAAAAATACCGTTGCAACAACCCCCGTTGCAACTACTCAATTTCGGACTTGTTGCATGGGTTTACCATGCAATAACTTCTGGAATACTTGTTGCAACGGTGTGTCCATGCAATAAGTACCCATGCAACAAATCAGATGCAAGAAGTAGTTGCAACGGTATAGCATTGAGTAGTTGCATGGATAAAGTGTGTGGGTCCCATGGATTAGTTGCAACGATAGGGGAGTGAGTTGTTGCATGGTTAAATGTCGTGGGTCCCACATGATTTGTTGCATGGATAATTAACCTATTAGTTGCATGGATAAAGGTGGGCCCCACCAGGTTATTTGCAAGGATTTTGTCAGAACCCCATATTTGTGTAGATTTTACGATGCAAAAAACTGTCGTTCATGAAAAAAAGAATTCAGACCCAATTCTATAATTCACCCCGTACCAATTTGGTACCTGTATCGATTTGGTACCAACCCAATGGCATTAATAATTTACATTTCAAATTAAATAAGCATTAATAACAACACATTGCAATAAGCATTAATCAACATAATGTTATCAAGCATACATACATTGTAGCAAAAACCAAAAAGTATTACAATCACATTCATATAATATACTAATACATATATCCAAAATATATGGTTTAACACTGGACTGAATAAATCTGAAGGTCAGTCATGAAGTTCTCTGCATTAAGAGAATTTTCAATTGATGTTAAGAAATTAAGAAGTAAAATATAAAAACTAACATGCAACACATTCCAAATTTATTCAACTCATTTCAATTTTCAAATACTGAGAAAAAATAACAGAAAAAAGAAGAACATAGAAAATTGAAAAGTAAAAAAAAAATACCATACCTGTTTGCAACACCCTACACTAGAAGGGATGGTTATTCTGCCTTTCTCTCCCAAACCACTGGGTGTCAGCATTGAGTGCTTGAAAAGTGCCTCCCCTATATGATTATATAAAATCAACACCTAGACCCTACATATACAACATTAGCATAGAATGGTAGTTAAAATTGATGATACATTGTGCAAAGACTGGAAAACCATTAAAACCCAAATGGCCTTGTTAGTTATTGGGCATTGGGCTTGCATAACTTAAAATCAACAATAAATGGTTTAAGTGAAATTTATTGTTGTACCTTATGTGCCACGGCTTCATTGATATTAATGGACCCTGCAAAGTAATATAGCACACAGTATTAGTATGATTTTCAGCTTTACATGTCAAAATTTTGAACTAATATGTATAATTACCCATTTCTTAAGAAGAAATGAAATCAACTACATACAATCTTGGTCACCTTCATCTGAAATCAGCTCGTTAGCCCTACATCTTTACAAAGAACAAAAATTAGGATACTTAAGTAAAAGCATGATTCCGAAAACTTACTGTTAAATTAGTAATGATTATGTACAAAAGTTCAGATCTGACCTGAACTGAAATGGATCAGAATTTAGTCCAAAGCCTAACACAGGGGAAAAAAATAGACTTAACCTTATTACATCAATGGAGAATAACTACAAGTTGTGATTTGCATTATTAATCAGTCGATAAGATTACTGCACAGTATTTAGGACTGGATGTGGTTAGCAAATAGACTTTAAGTTCAGGAAGCAATTAGCAATTTCAAGTGCACACAATTGCAGACGTGCAGAATATAAAATAAGTACTCCCTCAAAACAAGAGATATTATGGGTAACACTGAAAATATAGAAAATTCAATGCAAAGTATCAGACAGGATACCCACCAGACAACAAAATTAACCCATCCACAAACCCACTGTTACAGTCTTACAGATGACGTAATATTGCGAGGTTTTTGTAAGGGCAAACATGAAATTATTGCTTGGTAAGAAAGTGTTTAATAAAAAAAACTACATGTGCATTATTTACAATTTAGAGAACTTGTAGTAACTCCTGTACACTAGGTTAACCTATGACTTTGTAAATATTCTTTTTATTAATGAAATTCTTAATGGGCACTACAATTGAACTAATTGGTTGAGTTTCTTTTCCAACAAATTTCAATAAAATTTTCTTTTCCAACATCAACTCTTGTTGAAAAAATTTTCTTTTCCAATAAATTCCTAGTTCTCAACAAAATTTCTTATCAACTAATTGGTTGAGTTTCTTTTCCAAAAGAAAATAAAATAGATGAGTTCACTGCAATTGAACCTCAATTGAAAGAGCATAAATGAAAAACCTACCAGTGTAAGCAAATTGATAAAAAAATCCTACTAAACCGAGAGATGTTGGTCAAACGAACCATAGCAAGGAATAGGCATAAATTGGGCAACATAATTCGCCACAAATAAGATAGACCCGTATGTAAGGCCTGAAAATTTATAGCACAAAAAATTACCAGCTTTTAGTTGCAAAACTTACAAAATAAGGGCTAAATTAGGTTAACTTGAGGAATTATCGTATAACTGATGGTCAGTTACATAATTCATGATTACGTGCAAATTTTTAGGGTTGAGTGGTACTTATTTGTCTGGTCAAGACCAGTATATGTACTGAGATGATGACTTGCCAGGCACCACCAATAGGATAGATAATAATGGTAATTTCACCTGTTAGGGAACCAAAGTCAACGTGCCACCCACACCATAACGAAATAGACCCGGTAACTTCTCTACATTCACTAAAAATGAAAATAGAGCAATTTATCAATTTATGTACAAAAGAATATTCTCATGACTTCTAAGAGCTCCTGGGTTCAGACCTCACATTAGAAAATATGGATGGACTTGGGATCCTTTCCATCTAATTAAAAAATAAACAGAGAACACAATGATTAAAACCGCTATAAAATATCATATTTGCTTATATTAGGCATGACCCTGATTTGTGGTTCAATAGTGACTGTTTCTAATACCAGATAAATAAGAGTTAGACACAGGTGACTGTTGTCTTTAGTTTCAGGGAAGTACATCAAGTTAAATTTGTCCCTAACTATAACTTATAGCTCATCTAATCTCTAGTTTAAGCTTTAAACAACAACTGAACCAACCATTTGTTCTTAAAAAGGTATCTGGATTTTCTATAGAAAGATCAACATAAAATATGTTTAATCGCAATTTGTAGAAAATATGACCTTGAATTCAAGTAACAACAGAGTCATCTGATTGCTCTTAAAATGTCATCTGGCCAAAATGGGTATCACAGCTCTTGTAATTTATAATTGCCAAAACTCTTATAATTTCTAATAACATCAGCTATATTATACTATCTATAGCATTGTTTGTTGTTTGGATCCTCACTTAATCACTTTAATTTTGGTTCTATTATAAAAATCTAAGCTCAAACTAAAGAAAATGTCAGAAGCAGTTAGAGCAAATAGAGAGTACCGAGATGGCGCCGACCGGCGGTCGTGGTAGCAGATGGCACGCATCCATGGGTGGAGCAACACATCGCTCTTCATGTAATTGAGGAGATCTTCTTTGCTGGTATAAGTGTCCCAGCGGCACCATGCGCTGACCTGGTCGGAGGTGGCTAGGGTTTAGGGTGTCACGAGGTGGTGGCTAGGGTTTAGGGTGCGACAGAGAGGTGGTGGTGTAGCGGCAACGGAGGAGAGGCGATCTGTGCGCTTGGAAGGAGAGACGCCATCGGGGGATTGGATTTGGTGAGAGCGGGAATGGGAAAAATTAGGAGGGAACATGGAAAATGAATATAATAGAGACAGAAATCGTGACCTCAAGGCTAAAGGAGTTGAGGGCGAAATTCTCTCTGGATGCGATGGAAGAAGAAAAAATTTCACAAGTACAGTAATTAACAGAGCAGTTTTATCTTCATACAGTGTATTAAATATATTGAACACTCTAAATTATATAGGCCCTGTGCTCCGTGAAATCAAAACTGCTTTGGTAATAAAATCGCCTTAAATTTCACAGTACTGTGAGGGACTCCATCCATAACTATTCCAAATGAATAAATCAGGGCCGTTCTTCACTTATCGAACGGCATGGAAACTTAATATTTGCAAATCACCTAATTCATATACATTGGTATATATGATAAAAAATTCAATTTTTATTTTTTTATTTTTTTTATATCTTATATGGCCAAATAAGACTTATACATGTCATTTTTATTAACTTTTATTATTATATGCCTCTTCAAATTTAAAAAATATTTTTAGACCGTTCATTTTCACGCGGAAAATCAACGGTCGATCTGCGATGAAATGATTCCAAATTTATTTTGAAATAATCAAGGGAGAACATTGAACGTAATTAACACAAAAGTTTGAAAATTTTATTATGTATGAGCTTCGATCCAACACAAAGTGTTTGTAGCCCTTCGATGTTGCAATATTCCGTCTACTCGATGGATAGGTAAATAAAAATAATTTTTCATCAAACTTTGCTGCAAGAGAATAAATACAGTTCTCTTTAATTTCAACGGTTCTGATCAACCAATGTTCGATATATTTCTGCGCGCCTATACTAATTCACAAACTAGAGTTTATGTTTCATAAGACATAGACTCTTGTTTTGTGAATTAGTATAGGCGCGCAGAAATATATCGAACATTGGTTGATCAGAACCGTTGAAATTAAAGAGAACTGTATTTATTCTCTTGCAGCAAAGTTTGATGAAAAATTATTTTTATTTACCTATCCATCGAGTAGACGGAATATTGCAACATCGAAGGGCTACAAACACTTTGTGTTGGATCGAAGCTCATACATAATAAATTTTTCAAACTTTTGTGTTAATTACGTTCAATGTTCTTTCTTGATCATTTCAAAATAAATTTGGAATCATTTTATTTCAGATTGACTATCGAAATGATAAAGGAAAAATGAATGGTCCACTAATATTTACTAAATTTGAAGGGACAAATAATGATAAAATTATTTAAATTTGACAATTATAAGTATAATTTGGTCATAGAAGATTTAAAAAAATATATATTTTTTGAACTTTTTTCATATTATTTGTTAAGCATTATCTAATTAGTAAAATATCATACTCTAAGCCGTCCGATAAGCAATGAAAGGTCATAATGTCTTTATTTGGGCGATTTTTATTAACAGAGCATTTTTTATTTTATGCAGCATACGAACTATATAATTTAAAGAGCGTCCGATATTTTTAATAAACTTCTAAAGCTAAAACTGCTCTGTCAATATATGTGCTTGTCAACCTTTTTTGGTCCCCATCGCATCCAGACTCCAGAGAGCAAATCCTCCATCCTCCTTGGTTGTTTTGTTTTCTTTTCTCACGACCTTCTCCTTGGCTGTTTTGTTTTGTTTTCGTTTCCCTCTAAAATAATTTAGTTTCCCTCTTCATTTTGGATACCCTTCTTATAATTTTGGCAACTTCCCTCCACCTCTTTTAGCTACCGCCAAACCATTTTGGACTCCCTCCTAATTTTTTGAGAACAACAGTGTATCTACTTGATCTCACATTTTCACTCAATTAGGAGGGCTTGCCATTGATCGACCTGAGAGGTGAGGCCGCACTGCACGTGGAGGACCGTGATCAGCTTATGGGAGAAGTCCGCCTCTCTCTCTCTATTCATGGTATGCTCTCTCTCTCCCTCTCTGATTTTGTTTAATCTACTTGTTAATTTGGTTACACTTTCACTAAGCCACAAAGTGTTTGATGAAATGCCCTGCTGAATCACGTGCATTCGTAAGTTTGAGTAAATTTTGTTGCATTGATGCATGCATTTAAAGTGTTCGACAAAATGCCCGAACCAAAAAGAAATTGAAGAAATTGAAGTTAGCAATTAAACCCTCATGTGATATCATGTTAGTATTGATTATTTATGTGTTAGCAATCGGTTGGATACCATTACTAAACAAAGAACAAAAAATTTACGATGGCCCTTACAATGTAATTTATGCTTCATTCTACAATGATTGACTTATCTGTTCTATAATTTCGATCAGATCTAATTTAAACCAATATAGTTAGTTATCTTTTGACTCTAATTTATGAGAAATTATTTAACCAGTATAATTCCGATCAGATCTAATAATTTTTGAGAAATTATTTTTCTAGTGTTCTTGTATGTGTGTCTACTATATGCTCATGCAGTGGTTTGATCAAATTCGCTCCAGAACCACTTGTGCAGTCAGTTGACTGACAGAAGGTCAATCTGGAGCTTTTTGAGCAAATTACTATACCAGCAAGGCCTTCATTTGATTTTGGTCATGTTCAAGGCTGGTATAGTCATGGCATTTGACAGGTATATGTACAAGGGGTGTATTCGTAGTGCCAAGGAAACAAATGCCAAAAATCATTGTCAGCTGAAAGGAGGAAATTTTGCAGAAAAGGCCTTGTGTTTTTTTTTATCAGTAACAAAGAAGAAGAAAACTTATTTCTTTATTGAAAAAATGAATATGGATTAAATAGAAATGAATGATTTTTAGTAAGGTACATTATTTGAGTAGTACCTATGTTGCTGAACTAATTTGATTATTTGGTATTTCGCTTCTTTGGTAAGTCAAGTGCATTCAAACTATCCTTGCTTTCTTATGTAGCTTAAATGGGTTGTCATGTATCTCTGAAAAATGTTCTGTCTAATTCAGTCCCTTCTGATCAAGTAATTGATTGTCTTATAACAGTTGCCATGTTAAATTTATAATTGTAAACTTTACTTCATGATATAACCTTGTGAAGTAGGAATTCTCATTTGTTATCCTAAAAATTGATTTATTGGCATTGATTGCCATTGTTGATCTAAAACTTTGTTTGATATGAACTTTCAGGTTCTAGGTAGTGGTTTTAAAGTTATTGCAATTGGAAGGAAAAGGCTTGTTCCATCGGTGCCAACCGAGCTGAACTGATTGCAATCTTTGGAGGTAAACTGAGCAATAACAGCTTTGAGATTTTTGATAGGTGCATATAATCTTTGATATTTCCTATATTTTTTTGGCAATTAACTATATTTATAAATATTATTTCCAAATTCCCCACTGATTGGGAGGAAATGATTTTATAGTGTTCTGGACAATTTTGCCCCTTGTATGATTTATGTGAATTTTACTAAAATTAATTATGTCACTTTAAAGAAACATATTCAACAAAAATTACTTCTTAGAAAAATATTTTCATGAATCTAACACATTAAAATTTGTACAAAATTAATATTGTCAATCCCTACCGCAATGCGTGGGCACTTGATTAGTACTTCTATATGAATGATCAGTAATAGCTTTTATTTGCTTATTATTTTGTCATATTTTTGTATAAATTCAGGGAGAGAGATAAATAGAAGGATAAGAAGCTTAGCTTTCAAGAACATCATGGAGGCCTATTTTATTAATATGAAAGTATGGTGAATTTACTGTTGATTCAAATGAAGATAATCATGGAGGGCTATTCTATTAATCTGTGGGTTGTATACAATACATTAATTTCATACTTACACAGTGGGTACTCAACAAAAAGAAAATCAAATTTATTCAGAACAATAGGATGGTTTTTAATTGATAAACCAAAACATGTATGTGTTGTGCCAATTTGGTGAATTATTTGTGTATCTCATTTACTTTTTAAGTAGGATGTGAAATATAATAAGTAAGATGTGAACAAGTTAATATATTGCTGTAATGTATCATTTGCTATAATTTATAAGAATATATTCAATTAGAAGGAGAGATCAAATATATACAGAAAAATCACTGTCCAGAAATTCAATACTTGTTGCATGGATAGTACCATGCAACAAATAGTTCTCAAAAATCATCAAAACTTGTTGCATGGGTTACTCATGCAACTGTTTAGTCTAGATTTTAGAGATTTGTTGCATGGATAAGTCCATGCAACAAATAGTTCTCAAATAATTGTTGCATGGGTTATCCATGCAACTGTTTAGTCTAAATTTGGGAGACTTGTTGCATGGATATGGGATGAGATGTTGCATGGACATTTATTAGAATACACTTTCTATCCTTGCTAGCGGGTCACGGGTCATCAAATATTTGTTGCATGGATAAATAAGAGGTAGCTGCATGGATAACCATCAAACTTGTTGCATGAGTAAATGTTGCATGGGACTACCCATGCAATAAATTTAACTGTGTCAGAAATGCCAATATTTGTTGCATGGACACTACTTAACCATGCAACAATTATTTTTATCCATGCAACAAACTGAGATTCTAGTAGTGACAGTGATAAAAATATTTTAGCATAGACTGCGAAGTGATGAGAGAGCAACCATATAAACTATTTTTTTGTAGTTTTCAACCTTTGGTGTTCAACAGTTCTAGTCTTAATGGTTCAATTTTTACGAGACATTAATTTATAGTGTTTTTTGTTGAGTACATGTTCATTCCGTAAACAATTTTTTTGTCGGTCGAAAACCCACTTTCTGGTAATTAGTTTCAATGTTGTAGGCAATATAGCGATAATTTGATTAGACATTTGTAACCATTTTGTTTTGAAATTGATCACAATTATAGTTGTAGTTTTTTTTTTCTCTTTTAAAACATTGAACTGGTCTTTTTCCAACAATTATTAAGCTCGGTCACTATATCTTACCAATTCATATAACATTTGTATGGTTACTTCTTTTTAAGTAGAAGTGAATAAGAAAAACAAAAGGAAAAGAAAAAAACTGACATGATCTCGGACTTAAATTAAATCTATGTACAGAGGATTTCAATTACACGTAAATCTTTCTTATCAGTCAATAAAAACCCAAAAGCCTTTCTCCTATTCTCAGAACAATACAATCATTGAACCAAATTCAGTTTGATGTCTAATAAAAACTATTTTATCAGCATTAAAATAAATCATCCGTACAAATTTTAAAACAAATCAATCAATTCCGATCAAGCATCAGATCAATTTTAATCTGATGTCCGTCGGACATTACAATCACGTAGAATGTGGGACAACCTCTTGATTTTGGACAATATCATGATTATTATTGTCACAATCAAGAAGCAGCTCCAAAGCAATGCGGAGAAAAACATCGGATATATTAAAATTGCCACTTATATCAACACATATTCTCTTTCTCAAATTCAAATCAGTTGTGCTTTGATCGATCAATTTATGAAATGCTTCCTTTGAGTTAATTACTGAGGAGGTGAATACACGTTAATTGACATATAATAAAGATGGTTGAATTGTGTTTGGTAATGAGGTGGAGCAAATGGGAATGCGTTTGTAAGAGTAAAATTTGAACTGTTGGGAATGCATTTGTAAGAGCAAATGGTAATGCGTTTGTAGCAAGAATTAGGAAGAGTTTTGTACGTACCGGGGCTAACCAACCATTGACGATGCACAGTAGTGACGTGTAGCTTCTATTATTCACATGCTCTGCCCAGGTATTGCGGCCACATATAATGGGGACCGCCATTTGTCTAGAAAAGAGGTTCCAATAGTCAATGTGGTGTTTGCTTGAGATTGGGGAACTTCATAAAATACTATAGTATTATAGTATTTTTTTTATAATGGGGATCGCCCTTGTCTAGAAAAATGACTCCAATAGTCAATGTGGTGTCTGCTTGAGATTGGAGAACTTCATAAAATACTATAATATTATAGTATTTTTTTTTATAATGGAGACTGCCGTTTGTCTAGAAAAATGGCTCCAATAGTCAATGTGGTGTTTGCTTGAGATTTGGAAAATAATTTATTTTTTATACTATAAATAATGGAAGCTGCTAATAGTCTCTGAACTCCAATCCCTTAAATATCCTTGAATATTTTCTAAAGTCCCTGTAAACTAATAAAGCACAGTCGGAAAAATCTCTTGCAATAAAACTATACACTAATTGAGTTAATTATGCAAACATAACTTTTCTTGTGGTTCCCAAAAATTCCACTTTAATCTCCACTTTAATAACTTTAACTGCTTTGACCGAGATCACTTTTAGATTTTTGACTAGAATCATGAAACCACATCTAGAAGATCTGTAACCGCTTTTCAAAACTAGTAGTTAATCAGAACCACTTTAAAATTTTGTAAACCGAGACAGATATAGAAAATTTCCAAAAAAAATTCTAAATTTGTTTTTTAAAAAAAATATTTTCAACTTTTTTTTTTAAATATGTTTCTAGATGCTACTTCCAATTATTTCGATTATGTAAACCTTGTCACATAACTCTGTAGAGAGTTTTATTGAATACTATAAATCGGTAAAAACAAAATTTTGATTTTAATTTGTTTCAATTTTTTTTTAATTCTACATCTAGATGTTTCTTTCAATTTTTTAATTATATAAATATTATCACATAACTCTGTAAACTTAAGTGTTGAATTTAGGTTTAATTATGAAATTTATATTTTTTAAAGTGTTGCATGCAAGAACAATAATTTTATATTTTTAATTATGTAAACCTTACTGTACAACTCAGTAAGGTGGTACTCTAAATAATGTAAACATAGCAACTAATCTCAAAACACGCCAACTATTATGTCTAACAATGAGATATAATTTTTATCACTAGAATAAGACATACAACATAAACAAAATAAATTCCAAATAAATAACATATATATTTTCCATCAAGTATAACTTTTTATATCTCATAAATCCTGTAAACATGACAGATAAATCATGTAAACCTATCACATAAATCCTTTATACATATCATATAAAATCTGTAAAATCTATCATATAAATTCTATAAATATGAAACTAGAAGATGCACAAATACACATCCAAACAACAACACTGATATAATTAGGCGCATAAGCTTCTAATAATACTCGAAAAAGAAAGACACGAAAAAGAAAGATCACACACAGATTTGTAGCAGTAAAATTTCACACACAAAAAAAAGACAGAAAAAGTTAGATACTAAAATCAATCACGATTCCAAGGGAATTTAATAAGCTCGGGATTGAGAACCTTTTGCCATTGATGAAGGCATTGCACCTCAGTTCTATCCTGGAAATTTGATGCTGTAGTGTCAAGACTACAGATAACTGGGGGTATATTGCTCACTCGAGAACTCTGAGATAACAGGTAGCTGATGAGATGAATGAGCCATTTCAAACTGAGTTACATTGGTCGAACTATCCGATGCAAAAAAGGGCCTCGGTGGCATTCTGAGTGAATCAAGATCTGATTCAAGCATCTCAATAACCCTACTCATATCAGGGCGATCTGACGACTTGATTTGTATACACCATAGTGCTACTATACAAAGCTTCTTTTCCACCTCAGATAGATCTAAATTTTCACTAATATCATTCTGTTGATGTTTAATCAACTTGTCATATATCCATGACGGATAGTATACCTGGCTCAGCCTATCCATATTGCGATCAGCATTTCTTCGACCACTGACCATTTCCATCAGAAGCATTCCAAAACTATAAACATCAGACTTGTCTGATATAGCACCAAAACTCCTGGATATTAATTCAGGAGCCATGTAACCAATAGTTCCTCTTGCAGCACTTATTGACACAAGGCTGTGCTCCTTTGGATACAGTTTTGCCAGACCAAAATCAGAAATTTTAGGGGTGAAATTCACATCAAGCAAGATGTTGTGTTGTTTGATATCAAAATGCAAAATTTGCATGTTGCAGCCTCGGTGCAAATACTCAATACCACGTGCGATGCCCAAGGCTATTTCATTGAGCTTAGCCGCGGTAAAAGTGCGGTGTCCCCTTTTATTACTGCTAGCTGTGAAAATGCATTTGTCAAGAGATCCATTCAGCATGTACTCATAGATGAGAGCCCTTTTTGATCCTTCAGAGCAAAACCCAATGAGCCTGACCACATTGAAATGATGGATTGTACCGAGAGACGAGACCTCATTGATGAAATCATCTCCGTTGCAGCTCGAGTTGCCTAGCACCTTCACCGCTACGAGAATATCTCCAGGAAGAACTCCTTTAAATACAGAGCCAAATCCACCTTGCCCGAGTTTTTGTCTGAAGTTTCCTGTGATTCTGATGATGTCAGTATATGCATACCTTGTTGGCATAAGGCTCTGTAGGTTTTGAAGGAATCTCTCTACATTGTCTGTGGATGTCTTTGATTTAAGCACAAGGTAGGCGAGGAACACCAAAATAGTAGGCGGCATGAGGAAAATTCTGATGAAAAGCATCCTTACTGCAATCGACATCATCCATACTCTTAATCAGATCAAAACATGTACAACAAGAAATTGATATTGGTTAAGCTATCCTAGGCATCAACCAAAAAATTTTCAATTACACAATTTGGTGTGATCATCATATCCTTTTGCTGGTGTGTGAAATAAGATTTTTTTTTTTTTTTTGAAATTGCATCTCTATCTTTGTGTAGCACAAAATTAAAAAAAAAAAAAAATTAACAGAATATTTACAAGTCATGACATACCTAGCAGCATCACTCCAATTAGTATTGCAAGATTTTTAATGTTTTCAATCCATGATTCTGGACTGAAGTATCCAAGTTTAAATCCTTTCTGGAGAAGCTCGATAGCACTGCCTGTAATATTATCTGATATAGGAAACATGGCAAGATAGGAGCACGATCGGTGGAGAAATTTTACCTGGTATGCATCGAATCCAGCTGCTAGGTAAACAAACGAGTTGTTTGTACTCATACAGCTAACTGGCATATACATGGAATTATTCGAAATTGATTCTCTGCACTTCACTAATGATCCCCACATAAGACCGTGTACATAGTGGAATTCTTTCTTCAAAACTGAAAAAGATGGTGATACTGTCGGAACAGTGCAACTGCCTTGGATAAATCTTTCATTCATGACATTGATATACTGGAGCTGCCAAAACTGGAACGGCGAACCTATTTCAGTAACGATATACTTCTCTGGTTCAAAGATTTGAAGAATGGGTTTGTTCCCTTCACAATTTAGCTCGTATTCAGGACCAGCAGTTTTGCATGCTGATGCATCGGATTTCAGGTAGAATGGGTACTTTATTTGCAGATGTCCACATGAAGATTGAAATGATTGATAGCATTTTGGGTTTATAATCCATGGGAGACATGAGGTTTGTTCAACTAGGGATAGAAGAAGCCATGAGAGAAGGAAAAGGGAAGAAGATAGTGGTTGCATTTGTATGGCTGTAGACAAAATAAAGCAGCACGAGATAAAACTAGTTCTATATATATGTTGGGTAAGTTTCCTCAAAGGTCCCCAATCTTCAATAAATTCGCCCCACAAAATAATACACTATGGTTTTTTCCCTTCAAAACTACCATACTTCAAATATATTTCAAATTTCCAATAAACATTTGTTCGTGTTAGCAAAACACAAAAAAAAAGGAACTGTCTAAATCAATTAAAAAAAAAAAATTCTATTAGCAAACAATTTCCGCGTCAGCATACCATTGATTTTTCAATGGAGCAATCTGTTTCATTTGGTGCCATACATGACTTTGACAGTTGACTTGTAAGCAATTCTTCCTTTTGAATTCAAGTCTCCTTCAGTTTTTTTTGGAAAGATGATAATTTCTTTGTTTTGTCCACCCCAAATTGACACCCCACTTCTTTTGGATGCCACTTTTTAAAATTTGTGCTATGATCCATCATAATTGTTGAATTTTATATCTAAAACTCTAAAATATTAATTTGATAAGAAAAATTCAAAGATTTATAATAGTAAATACTGTATTTAATACTCATTAGTTTCTATATTTCCAAAAAAGATAATACCATAGCAAAACTCATCTTTTTAAATTTAGAAGTTTGTGAGAACAATTTTGTTTTAATTCAACTTGTAAAATGGGATATTAATAACAGAGGCTTTTACGGATCTTAAAATGGGCACTAAAAGTAATTTATTTTCTGAAGGTATATAAATGCTAGTTTTTTTCTTCAAAGAGAGGAATATTGCATATTTTCTTCAAAGAGGTATATATAAATGCTAGTTTCTGTAAGCTTTGCTGCATGCCAAATAAAATAAAATAATACTAGTCCATTTACAGGAATAACAACGAATCTACGCTATAGAGCCTAGATGCAGACATAACACAATCACACCATAGTGCACTACAGAGCCTAGATGCAGACATAACACAACCATACCATAGTGCACTAGAGAGCCTAGATGCAGACATAACACAATCACACCATAGTGCACTACAGAGCCTAGATGCAGACATAACACAATCATACCATAGTGCACTACAGAGCCTAGATGCAGACATAACACAATCATACCTCTCATGTGTGTCTCCTAAAGAAGGCGCTTTATGATCTCAAGCAAGCTCCTCGTGCTTGGTTTCATAAGCTCGCTTCCGCACTATCCGACCTTGGTTTCAATGCCTCTAAATCTGATCCTTCCTTGTTTATTCGAGCCGTCAACAATTCTCTTATCTTGATTCTTGTTTATGTAGATAATATTATCATTACGGGTTCTAACCAAGCTCACATTACTTCTCTTATTAGTGATCTTGCTTCTCGCTTCTCTCTTAAAGATCTTGGTACTCTTCATTATTTCTTGGGTATTCAAGTATCTCCTACATCGCATGGCATTCACCTTTCCCAACCGAAGTATATTCGTGATCTTCTTGTTCGCTCCAAGATGGATGGTTCAAAGCCGTGTACAACTCCTTCCTCCGTCGGCCATACTATCTCCAAATTCGATGGCTCTCCTATGGTGGAACCTCATCTATACCGTAGCATGGTAGGGGCTCTCCAATACGCTACCATCACTAAACTGGATATCATGTACGCGGTTAACAAGGCTTCGCAATTCATGCACGCTCCCATCAACGAACATTGGGGTGCGGTGAAACATATCCTTCGGTATCTCAAAGGCACAATTTCACATGGCATTCACCTCTATGCATCCCCTTCCCTTGACCTTCAGGCCTATTCCGATGCTGATTGGGCGGGGTGCCCGGACGATAGGAGCTCCACAACCGGCTTTTGTGTTTTTCTTGGTCCCAACTTGTTTTCTTGGAGTTCAAAAAAAACAACACACCATGTCTAGATCGAGCACCGAGGTTGAATATCACAGCATGGCTATTACTTGTGCCGAACTCGTATGGATCCAACATCTCCTTTGTGAACTTCATGTGCCTTTACCTCACCAACCGACTCTTTGGTGTGACAATGTAGGAGCGACCTTCTTGGTCTCTAACCCGGTGTTTCATGCCCATACGAAACACATAGAGATTGACTACCACTTTGTGCGTGAATGGGTTGCCTCAAAAGAGTTGGTGGTTCGGTTTGTTTGTTCTAAGGATCAACTCGCCGACTTTCTGATTGAAGGCCTTGCATCTCCTCGACTTCACCTTCTCTGTTCCAAACTCGGTGTAGCTGCAGCTCCTCCCTCGTTTGAGGGGGGGTATTAGACAGACTATAGGATTTATGATTATTGGATTGTATTACCCTTAACGGGTTGCATCTATAGCTGTTAAGAATCTCTTCTGTATTCCTCTCTGAACTAACAGCCTATATAAAGGCTAGCGATGTAATTGATTTGTGTGAATGAAAATACAGATTACAATTCAACTATTCTATTTCTCTCATCTTATGTGCTTCAGGCAATTTCTCTCATGCCTAAAGGAAAGTCTAGCTAGCCTGATGGAATGCTCGCTGAATTCTGTCAGTCCATCTGGCCAATCATCAAGGATGACCTCCTGGACCTGATCTCACAGTTTCATAAAGGTGACCATAGTGTGGCTTGCCTCAATAAGGTGACAATTATGCTGATACCCAAAAAGACGGTGAAAGGTTTTGGATAAGTTATAGTGCAACAATTCTATTCAATTTATCAATTTATTCACTATTTGAAAATCAGAATCCACGTGTAAATTAAATTCCAAAATTAATATAGAATTTATCACTAGACGTGCAACGGAGACACTACAACAAAATAGACACTTTTTGCGAGAGAAAAAATGCATTTACGACGGCCGTCCGTCGCAAAAGGTATCGTCGCAAAAAGAAAAAGTTGAACAATGAGAGTAGTCCGTCGCAAAAAGTCACTTTTTTATCCTCACGAAAAGTGTTTCATTCTTGTTGTGAGAATTTGAGCCCTAGCAGCAATCCTCTTCTCTTTTTGATCTCGTGTAGAAAAATGGTTGCGTCCACATATAACCTTATAATTGGGACCGCCCTTTGTGTAGAAAAAAGGCTCCAAATCTCCAATCCATGTAGTAGTGTCCTCTAAATCTAATGAAGGTGGTTCCAAATTGGTTAGTGATTACTTTTTTTTAGGGTTAGTGGAAGTTGTATTTACATAACCATTACGCCAACCCAGTGGTTTCCCTAACTAGTTTATAATACAATTAAATACTAGAAAGAGTTTAGTTACATGATATTAATTCTACATACATGTGGTAGTGACCATGGTTCCAGAAATCGAAATCGGAATTTTGACCGCCGAGTCTGAATCGGATGAATCAGTCGGAATCGGAAGAACCGGATTGGTAACTCGGGTATTTTTGGCAGAAGCCTTGTTTTGTAGCAAAAAAATAGGAAAAAATTAATAAAAATAAGTTGTAAAAAAATTATGTTAATTAAGACAATATTACACTCACATAATCCACTAATTATATAATATATTACAAACATTACAAATAGAACACACTTTTATTGCCAGAAGCTATGCTGAGCTGGCTAGATCATCTCATCGTCCTATGTATTAAAATACGAGAGGAGATATTGTTGTATAGAGCCAAAAAATGAAGACATTAATGTAGTATCAAATGAAAAATTATTAGCATCCTCATATCCAACATATGGATTGTATGTGCTAGAAAATTTAGAAATATAAATGAATCATAAGAATTTGGTACATTAAAAATTGGAGGTTTAAAACATAAGATAAAATATAGCACCATCAATAAAGTGTAAATATTTGGTAAATCTAAAATTCGTTGCAATCGTGAAACTAAGAAAGGAAATAAATTAAATCATGTAAATAAATAAATAATTGAATTCTAACTAAGAGTAATTTACATTAGGAATTATAAAGATGTGATTTGGTAATTATATATACTACTCAAAATTTAATTAGTCGGATCTAAAAATCAAATTATAAACACGTAATAATATTCGTACGACATTATAAATTGTTATGAATCTTCGATTGAAGAAAACATATTTTTAATAAAGTAAATGAGTACATATTAAGTTCTGGATTGCTTGGACCATTGGATTTAATCTGAACACAAATCTTGAACACATCCTATACTTTGATTTTTGAATTGATGAAAGGAAGGGATTTAAACCCATTTGAATAAAAATTTCGGGTCCGGCACCCCCATTTCTCTCCTTTTCTCTTCCCGTGCTTCACCGACAGTGGACCCCACGCACCTCTCTTCCTTCTCATTTTCTCCTCTCCCGTTCACGCAAGAAACAGGGAGCGACTCCTTTGCTCTCGTGTCGCTGCAGCGCTAGCCCACGCCTCCCTTCATCCCTCTGTTTACCTGACCCCATAGCCTACGACAGAGCACAGCACAGTCCAGGTTAGTGAGAATCGGAATTTTTTTCTTGGAATCGGATCAACTCGGACAAAACTCGACTGACTCGGCCAGAAAATCGGAAAACTCGACCGAGTTAAGCACTGTTCATCCGAGTTTTGCTGAGAAACTCGCACAGGCACGAGACTCAGGTAAAACTTGGCCTGCTCCCGTCCGATTCCGAGTTGACTCGGAATCGGCCGATTTCTGAAACCATGGTAGTGACATTTCATCACCAAAGGAAACTGCCTTGGAGCTCGGCTTACAAGGAAAATTCTAGGTATTCATATCATATCACCTGATGTATATCAATTTTTGCAAATAAATCTGTTGGAATGTTGGAAATAATAAGAACATGTTATTCTGATTCCAACAGTTAGTTTTTGTTGAAATTCGTGCATGGAAAATTTATTTTGTTGAAATTCGCACATGAAATAATTTGAATGACTCGAAATTGGAATAACATGTTTATGCTATTTACAAAGAGTAACAACAACCTTTTTTTTGTTTGTTTGAGAACCAGGTAGGAGTCACTAGTGGAAAAACTAGAATCAGGATTGGCCTATCTAGATCAGCTGTAGGAAACAACTGATCCTAATAACTATTTAGATCGGTTTTCTTAAAAAAACTGATCCTAAAAACTATTCAGATCAGTTTTTATAAACAATCGATCCTAATAAATGAACTATTAGGATCAGTTGTTTGTTAGAACTAATTCAGATACTATCAGAATCGGTTTTTATAAACAGCCGATTCTAATAGTTCATTAATTAGGATCGGTTGTTTGTAAAAACCGATCCTAATACTATCAAAATCAGTTGTTTCGAAAGAACTGATCTTGATACTATCAGAATCGGTTATTTCGAAATAACCGATCCTAATAACTCCCTAGGGTTCTTATTTTCATTCCGCGCCTCTCATTTTCAACTTAGCGAAAATCAAACACGCCTCTCAACTCCTCAGTCTCTCTCTATCTCAGTCTCTCCCTCTTCTAGGGTTCTTATTTTCATTCCGCGCCTCTTATTTTCAACTTAGCAAAAATCAAACCCGTCTCTCAACTCCGTCTTTCTCTCTCTTTCTCCGGCGCCTCTCAACTTAGCAATCTCTGTCTCGATCATGTCAAAAACAGACGAAGATGAAGAAAACTGACAAGGATGTGCCATCCATCTCTTCCAAGTTCATGGAATGAGATGAATGATGATGCCCCGGCTTATGCCCTTAAATTATACTTATGGTATATACTATTTATTTCCTCAAATCTCTTATGTACATTTGAGAATCTTTTGTATTTTTAATTTACACTAAATTGCAGTATTACAGTTCATGGTTTCAATTTTTTTTTTTTCATTTGAGCAAGGCTTTTTGAGATTATTCCATCGGCAGTGAAGAGGTACACTTTGAGGTATGCTAGCTAGGTTTTCCTTGTCTTTGAATTTAAATAATACATGTATCGAAGATGCACAAGCAAGCAATTAATGATATAAATATTTGTTCAGATTTTGAAGTTTGCACTGGTGGAGACAATAAAAGAGGGAGTGCCATACATGTGGCTAAATTTTATTTTGCTATTGCACCAAATTTCTTCAACTATTGTACTTCTTTTTGTGTTTCATGAATTTTATTTTGTGTTCTTAATTGGTTTTGAGCTCCAATAAATCAATGGTAAATAAAAAATATATATTTTATGCTGGCCAGCAAATATATATGGAAGCTAGCCAAATAAAAAAAATATTTTTTTTAGATCCAATATAACATCAGGATCGGTTGTTTGAAACAACTGATCCTGATAGTAACTATCAGGATTGGTTATTTGAAACAACTGATCCTGATAGTAATTATTAGGATCGGTTATTTAATTGATCCAGATTAGTGTAGTATTAGTATCGCCTTCATCAGGATCGGTTGTATTATGATACTAATATGTGTATATAACCGATCCTGATTCTATATTTTCCACTAGTGAGTAACAACAAACTTATTTCCCAACTTTTGAGTCCAACTCTAAACCATCCTATATATCTATTTTGTTAAAATAATACGATGTATTTCACTTCAGACTGAATTGATTTGGATTTCGAGTCTAAACTCATAATTAGATACCCTGAAAATTTTCTACAAGATAAATCATGATTTTTTTTAAGGTCGTTTAATATTTTTTGGAAAAAAAAAGATTAATACTTTCTATTTTAAATATAAAAATAATAAATTTGGATTATGAACTTACCAGTTACCACCTTTCATTCTAAAATTATTATCTTAATCACTAAAATAAATGTTGATTCTCAGATGAAATAAATATTGTAAAATTCAATTTAAGAGATTAATAACATCTTTTTGCTCATTGTTCCTTTTTCTAATAGTATCGTGTCTTATAAGGAAAGTACATATAAATTATTTTCATTAACTTATCAGACAAATATACAAAATAACAAAAAAAAAACAAATCTTTAGATTATCAAATAAAAAGATGGATAAGAACTACGCATGCAGCTTAATAAAAGAGGTAGGCTAATTTATACTTAAAAAAATGGAACTATATATTTATTATCCTAGATCCTATTTATAAAATTCCAATTTATATTAACTTTATTTTACCGTTATTCACTTCATCCCTCTCATTTTTTACTCTATTTTTTTAGAAACGTTGTTTCTTTTTCTTACCTTGCATGTGGTGTGCTGTATCAAAGCATTGGTAACGGTGTCCAGCACTATAATGTGGTGCTGTATCAAAACTTGCTGAAATTTTCAAAATTTAACCTGCCATTTTTTTTATTAATAATATGCGTGGCACGAGAAAGGAAATGTAGCACAATTGGATAAAAAAAAGTTCTAAAGTTGTATCCAAAGATCGAGAATTCGATTCTTTTTCACGACTTCGCACCTTCTGCGAAGATTTTCAAAAACAAAAAAAATAATGTGCGTGGCACTAATAATAAGAACTGGTATGAAATGTTCAAACCAATTTAGAAAAGTATATACTTTGACTTTTATTGTGGACTTAAGTTGTACGTCTGTCATATTAATTATTTAATTTGTGCGAGTTTCATTTTTTTTTTCTACCACAAATTAATTAGTAAGAAAAGATCGATACAATCAATCTCAAAATATATATTAGTGATATATATATACGAATTTTTTTTATCTAACGAATTAAACTTCACTATATGTTAATATATGTCTACACAAAATCTGATGACTGCAAATAACGATTATGGAGAATTGCTAACGTTATAACACACACAATTCTCACATGACTTGACCCCTAATTTTTAATAATTTTCCAAAAAAATTTTTCAATAATTTTGGACTTCTATATTTCATTTCCAATAAATAATTCAGAATTTGTATAAGAAAAATTAAAATATTTTTAAACATGAGAATAAAATCTCCAACATTTGTTTTTATGAATTTTACAAACTTTTGCAATTGTTTTATACAATTTTGGAACATTTTTCAAATTTTTCAATGACAAATTTAAATTCAAACATTTTTTTTTCCTATGAGCTAATAAAAAGTCATAATTAGTAGCTCGTTCAAAATTAACCCACAGAAAAATTTGGAAAATAATTTATATGTCTATACTATAAATAATATATGTAAGTGTTGAAACTTTTAGAAAGAAAATAAAGTTTTGTATATTTCACGAATAATACAGCCACACAAATCTTGTACGATACATAAATTTAAATTTAAGAAAAAGAAGAAGAAAACGAGATCGTGTGAAAAATTAGTTGAAGGAAGTGGGTTGGGCTGGACCTAATTTAATTAATTGGATAATATAGAGGTTAGGAAATAGATACTTTCTCAGTTCTGGGCCGAAGATATGTTTTGGGCTTCATAATGAGGATTTCTTTTTTACAAAAGGTTTGAAATTTCTCAATTTTAGGGAATACTCCTAGAAATGCCCAAATACAAAAGAGATCCAAATTCACAAAATGCCAAAAATGGCGAATAGTCACAAGAATAAAGAAAAAACAAAACACTAAATCGGTGGTTTAAATTTAATAAATTTAATCAGTGACTGTACCTTATATGGATTTAAATTTGATCAATTTAATTGGTTAAAAAGAATAATTATTGTTCCACATGTTACTTAATTTATATGAGCTCTTGATTACTATGTTAAAAACAACTTAATTATCAATAAAAAAATATTGTTTCCCATCTTGTAAAATATATATTTTTGTCTCAATACATTGGAGAATATAAAATGGTAACACATTATGATTAATTAACTGCACAATTAATATACAAAGAAATAAATAATATATTCTTTTGTTAAGAATTATATTGTATATATATTAGGCGTATCAAACTTTGAAGACTTTGACCAGAGACATTGACCAGAGCCTTTGACCAGAGCCTTTGACCAGAGAATTTGACCAGAGAATTTGACCAGAGACTTTGACCAGAGAACCACCACAAGTTACAAGTATTGAGTTTCAAGGAAGGCGAAATATCAAACAATGTAATATATATTGGAAGGCAATATATTGAAAGTCACAAAACCAAATAATGACATTCTCCTTGTACAAATTAATTATATAACATAAACTATGCATAAATTAAAATTAGTGTTAAGACTACAGATAACTGGGGGTATATTGCTCACTCGAGAACTCTGAGATAACAGGTAGCTGATGAGAAGAACGAGCCATTTCAAACTGAGTTACATCGGGCGAGTTATCCGATGCAAAAAAGGGCTTCGGTGGCATTCTGAGTGAATCAAGATCTGATTCGAGCATCTCAATAACCCTACTCATATCAGGGCGATCCAACGACTTGATTTGTATACACCATAGTGCTACTAAACAAAGTTTCCTTTCCAACTTAGATAGATCGAAATTTTCACTAATATCATTGTGCTGATCTTTAATCAGCTTGTCATATATCCACGAAGGATAGTATACCTGGCTCAGCCTATCCATATTGCCATCAGCATTTCTTCGACCACTGACCATTTCCATCAGAAGCATTCCAAAACTATAAACATCGGACTTGTCTGATATAGCACCAAAGCTCCTGGATATTAATTCAGGAGCCATGTAACCAATGGTTCCTCTTGCAGCACTTATTAAGACAAGGCTGTGCTCCTTAGGATACAACTTTGCCAGACCAAAATCAGAAATTTTGGGGGTAAAATTCACATCAAGCAAGATGTTGTTTGGTTTGATATCGAAATGCAAAATTTGCATGTTGCAGCCTCGGTGCAGATACTCGATACCACGTGCGATGCCCAAGGCTATTTCATTGAGCTTTGCAACGGTAAAAGTGCGGTTGCCACTTTTATTTCTGCCAGCAGAGAAAATACATTTGTCAAGAGATCCATTCAGCATGTACTCATAGATGAGAGCCCTTTTTGATCCTTCAGAGCAAAACCCAATGAGCCTGACAACATTGAAGTGATGGATTGTACCGAGAGATGAGACCTCATTGATGAAATCATCTCCGTTGCAACTCGAGTTGCCTAGTACCTTCACTGCTACAAGAATACCTCCAGGAAGCACGCCTTTGAATACACAGCCGAATCCACCTTGCCCGATTTTTTGTCTGAAGTTTCCTGTGATTCTGATGATGTCGGTATATGCATACCTTGTTGGCATAAGGCTTTCTAGGTTTTGAAGGAATCTCTCTACGTTGTCAATGGATGTCTTTGATTTAAGCACTAGGTAGGCAAGGAACACCAAAATAGTAGGCGCCATGAGGAAAATTCTGATGATAAGCATCCTTGCTGCAATCAACATAGTCCTTACTCTTAATCAGATGAAAACATTTACAAAAAAAAAAAAAAAAATTGATATTGGTTAGGCTATCGCAGGCATCAACCAAAACATTTCCAATTTTCTGCAATAATATATCCTTGTGCTGTTGTGTGAAATAATTTTTTTTTTTTTTTTTTTGGAAATTGCATCTCTATCTTTCTGTACCACAAAATGAAAATAAAATTTAATAGAATATTTACAAGTCATGACATACATATCAGTAGCATTCCAATTTGTGCTGAATAAACTTCAATGGTTTGAATCCATAAGAAGTTATCATTTGGCGAGCTATATTCAAGTGTAAATCCTTTCCGGAGAAGCTCGAAACCACTGCCTGTAATATTATCTGATATAGGAAGCATGGCAAGATAGGAACACGATCTCTGGAGGAATTTTACCTGGTATGCATCTAATCCAACTGCTAGGTAAACAAATGAGTCGTTTGTACTCATACAGCTAACTGGCATATACATGGAATTATTTGAAATTGATTCTTTGCACTTCACTAATGATCCCCACTGGCTAAAAGTGTAGGGTGTATTATTGGCATATGGAAAAAAAGGTTGGTAGGGTCATTTCTTCAAAATTGAATAAGATGGCTGAATAATACTGTCGGAACAGTGCAACTGCCTTGGATAAATCTTTCAGTCACGACATTGATATACTGGGGCTGCGAATCAATTTTAGTAACGATATACTTCTCTGGTTCAAAGATTTGAAGAATAGTTCTGTTCCCTTCACAGTTTAGCTCATATTCAGGACCAGTAGTATTGCATGCTGACGCATCAGATTTCAGGTAGAATGGGTACTTTATTTGCAGATTTCCACATGAAGACTGATAGCATTTTTGGTTTTGCCATGGGAGACATGAGGTTTGTTCAACTAGGGATAGAAGAAGCCATGAGAGAAGGAGAAGAGAAGAAGATAGAGGTTGCATTTGTATAGCTGTAGACAAAATAAAGCAGCACGAGATAAAACTAGTTCCTATATGTTCTATATATATGTTGGGTAAGTTTCCTCAAAGGTCCCCAATCTTCAATAAATTCGCCCCACAAAATAATACACTACTCTGATTTTTTTCCTTCAAAACTACCACACTTCTAATATATTTCAAATTTTCAATAAACATTTGTTTATGGTAGCAAAACACAAAAAAAAAGGAACTGTCTAAATCAATTAAAAAAAAATCATATTAACAAACAATTCCCGCGTCACCATATCATTGATTTTTCAATGGATTAATCTGTTTCATTTGGTTCCATACATGACTTTGACAGTTGACTTGTATTCCTTTTGAATTCAAGTCTCCTTCAGATGTTTTGGAAAGATGATAATTTCTTTGTTTTTTCCACCCCCAAATCCCCCCCTCCAAAAATAAATAATATAGAAACTTGTTTCGTGAAAACAATTTTGTTTTAATTCAACTTGTAAAATGGGATATTAATAACAGAGGCTTAATTTTCAGAATTGAATTCACGGTCTCTGCTCTGGCTACTACTTTTACGGATCTTAAAATGGGCACTAAAAGTAATTTTTTCCTTCCAAAGAGTGGAATATTGCAGAGTTTCACGCAGGCTATAAATTTTGCTGCATATGCCAAATTAAATAAAATAAAACTAGTCCATTTACAAGGATAACAACGAATCTACGATATTGTTTTAAGGTAATTTTCTTCTCTTTAGAGAAAAGTATATGCCAGGCAAGTTCCAAGTTCTTATGCAAGCCACATTAAATTAAAACTACACATTAGGACAGAAGCGGAACTACATAGTTGCTTGAAAACCCGTATATAGTTTGCTTGGATCTGGGTCTTGCCTACTCCTTGATATGAATTTTGCCTACTCTGACTGAGCCTCATTTCTTGGTGAAATCGGCATATTCGCTACAAATTTGCCCGAGTTTTCTATTTTTTTTAAAATAGAACAAGAGAGCGAGGAGGGTCTGACAGTGGGACTCTGAAGAATTTAATTTTTTTTTCAAATGAATGAGCCAAATTCTTTTACAAAGAAATGGACCGAACTTTAATATAGAACATTAAATTATTTTCTGAGATGGAATTGTTCATCCGGAATTCCAATTGAAGGATGACTATGCTATGCTTCAAAATAAAATTTAGACATTAATGCTTTATATTAATAATTTTATCTTAATTTAATTTTGCAAGAAAATTCGAGTTTCCGATCTGCTTCCCCAGATCCCCAACGATTCTCCCGATTCTGCTTCCAAAGAAAATAAAAACAATATTTTAACAATAAATTAAATTAAATATAAAATTAATATAATTTTTTTTTTTTTTTGTGGCTATGTCCCTAATGGCAATGGTTTAGTATTTTATTTTATCTATATTTTTGGTTACAAATCAAGCAGGGTGAAAGGCAGTCCTGACAACCAGTCAAGATAGAAATAATTTTCTATAAAATTCTTAGAAAAAATATTCACAATCAGCGGTCTGTTTTTTTTTTTTTTCTTTTAAAAATGTATAGATCGATCTCATCAATTTTGATATGATAAAGATATCTCATGTTAGAAATTTCTCCTTAATCCTTGCAATTTAATTAAGTTTGTTTCAATTGGAATAGAAGGGGTTAATCTATAAAATACATAATATGTGAAAAAGATAAAAAAAAAAAATGTAGTTAGTATGAATTGAACTCATGACCTTACAAACATCAAATATAAGTCTTACCACTAGACTACAAGCATAGATTTATTATTTTATGAGGAGAGCTAAATTATATAAAAGCTTAAAAAAAAATTAATTAAATTTTACTATACATAATTACAAAGTTTAAAATTATTGGGGCGGCTTAGCCATTTGACAAACATGTAGATCCGCCCCTGATCCCATAAACTAGTAATGTATGTGATAGAGAGAGAGAGAGAGAGAGAAAGAGAGAGAGGATATAACCAACCTCATATATTCTATCTCTTTCTCTGTTTTTTTTTAAGATTTTCAAAAAAAGAAAGAATTAAAATATATGAGGTTGACTATAAGTGTCATATGACTTCACAGGTTATGTGAAAGTTTTTTTTTTTTTTTTTAAAAAAAACTATAAGCGCCAAAACCAGATAAACAATGGAAAAAAAAACTTAGAAATTTAAGGACTAAAGCGAAAGTTTAGCAAGAAATGTCGTCATTACTTCTTACATTACATTAATGCGAGCTAGACTTCTTCTAAAGATATAGACTGCTGATTTTAAAAACTCTTTGTGGAAATTAGGCTAGTTTTGAAGGAGAAAGAGTTTAGTCAATTAATTAGACTTGTAAAGAGCCAGTAAGTCTTTTCATTAATTATGATCTCTCGGAAGAGTCTAGACGTTAAGACTGACTGAGTGTTGCAGATACAAGTTCTGGGTAAAGGCTGAGATGATTAGGAAACAAAAATGACAGTATAAATTAGACAATTAATTGAGCAAATTTGTGTGTTTTAAATTTTAAAAGGGTAAATATGGTATATAAATTTTGAAGGGACATATACATAATTTCAAAGTTTTTGAGGAGTATACATGAAATTCTCCCAAATAAAAATTATCAAGGGTAACCCAAAAAGAGTGGTGTAATTATATTTTTGATTTAATCTCGAAAATATAAGAAATCTTGAACTTTCTTGTCATCTTATTAAACAAACGTGTGAAAGATTCTGAAAAATAACATAGTCAAATGTAATTTTCTATGATATTCTTGGTATTTCCAAAGACCAAATAGTTGATGCTCTCATATTCGAAAAAAAACATTAATATATTTTGATATGCTGCTGCTTCTATACTTAATACAAGATATAATTCTAACAGCAAAAATAATTTTCATTGGCCCAGTATAGCCCACTTGTAACATTCATCGGCCCAAAATAGGACAGTGAGCTGGTTTATTTTGGTTTAAATATAAAGTTTCATAGCATAAACCAAACTAGCCAAAGATGGATAAATTTCACCCCTAATCCTTCAGCCTTAATTTGTTGCCATCCATTGAACTAGCTAGCTCAAACTGCATAATTACTTCACTTTAGAGAAGCTTGACAATGGTTATCCATAGGGGCATCATCCTTTTTTTCTCACACCAGGAGGAGAGGGAAAAACATTTCAAGTTACACCGTCGTAAATTCATTCTTTCTCCATCTTATTCGGGCTGCCTTTATTATTGTTTGGCAGCTTAACTGTGGAATAAGTCTCTTATTCCACCACTTAATTTGAAACCAACCAACTAATTAATTTAAGGCTAAAAATTTTACTGTATTAATTCAATACTAATTCATTTACTTGCTTCACCGAATATAAATTTTCAAAATGATCTAATATTTACTTCGTTTTAATTTTACTTCACTTGCTAGACACATGTTAAATTTCGAATTTCCTAAATATGATTATCATAATTTGTTCATTATTTCAATTTTAATTATATTAATCCCGAAGATATTCGGCCATATATAATTTGTTCAAGTCTACTATAAAACACTACATTCAAACCTGTCCTTGGTGATGAAAGAATTCATATCACCTAAGGTACCTCATTTTTCGAGCTTGAATCCGGTCTATTTATTCTATATTAGTACAAATTTTAAAATGGGCATGTGTATTATGATAGAACTGTCTGGATTGAAACTCAAATAACGCATTACCTCAAAGGATCCGGATTCAGTGATGACAAGAGTCAAGAGACCAGCAAAAGTCGTATATATCCTCTGCATTAACTCAAAATTTCTGAGTTAATAAGAATGCATTCGGACCATCGGATCTGTGTTGGCATGAATATTAAAAGAGTTTTAAATCGGATTGATCCAGATCCTGATCAGACAGCCAAGTTACATTAACTCAAAGTTTGAGTTAATGCAGAGGATAAGGATTTCAAATCTAACCGTGACTACCAGCCCATATAAACTGAAAATTTTAAATTGGCCCAACGAGAGCCCAGCTAATTAGGGAATATTTGTTATAATGAACAATTTCTCTTTGAATGATTCATTCTTTTTTTTTGAATAAAATTTGGAGGTCAAGTCTCCATATTCCATTAATCAGACATAAGAGGTGTCAAATTACAAAAGCTCCTCTCCATTGAGATGAGAAAATAAAACAAAGCAAGAAAATAAGGAAAATAAGAAGAAAGTAAAACAATGAGTAAAATAAAATAAGTAAAATTAGAAAGCCACATTATCTTGTATATATCCTTGTTTACTCTGAAATTAAACTTGGGTACCAGTTTTTGATTTCTTTTTGCAGCTCCTCCATGAGTACCTGTACCGGTTTGTGAACATCTTGAAAAATTCTTTAGCACCTTTCTCTCCATACCACAAAGCACACAGCTAATTGTATTTGTCTTTGTTTAATGCTTTTGCTCTGTAGAAGTACTTGGTCATATTTGTCACCGGTTCAACCCCATCCGGATGAACTGGCAATGAATTGAGATATGGTGGAGTATGTAGTATAATAACTAATGGTTGATAAAATTCTATGAATTAAATAATTTTAAAATTAGAAGAGTATCAAAAACGAATAAATTAGCAAAGTTGTGTAATCAAATTAAATGATTCTCTATCATTTATTAATTCTGCATGCAATAAATTAAATTTCTCCGAAAGGCAATAGGTCTCTTACTCTAACTTAAAAGAATAGGTCTTCACAAACTATCATGAACAAAATATTGGAGAATTTGTTCTCTCAAAAAAATAAATAGATAAATAATAAATGGAGAATTTGACAATCTTCAAGGAAGAAAATAATAATTCACAATTCTACTTTCTTCCAGTATAAAGTAACAATTTTTTTTAACCATAATTATAGATCACTTAAATAAATATATTGCCTGTAATTTTTTTTAATTGGAAATATCATCAAAATTGATATATATGTTGTTATTGAAACTAGTAGTGCCATTTATAATAAAAAAAAAATCTGTCTACTAATTTTCTTGCGTAAGTCAAAATAACTGATTTCTTTTTTTCTTTTTCTTTTTTGAATAAGTGGCCCGTAGGCAAAAATATAACTGAATTGTTACATTTTTAACGAATTGCCACCATAGTTATAAGATGCACGAATAATTCTTTTTTTTTTGTGATATCAAACTGAATTTTATGAATTATTAGTGAACTTTTTATAAATTTTTCTCAAAACATTTTTTTTTCTTCTTTATAGAACTAAAATTTTTGATCCGGATTATTTCGAATCATTCTTAAATTATAAATTATATTTAAATTTATTTTCGAATCACAAATTTTTAACCTCACTCAACCAAACCCGAATAATTCGTTTGTCACTATATAATTGCGACGATTATGAAATCATGACTATAATTTTGAAGCCCGTTATATGAATATGAAACTGGTGACCATTTTTCAATTAACACATGTACCGTACCTACCTCAAATTCAAACTGTTCAATGCGTTAAGCTTCTCCAATCCAAGTCTAAGCTGACCTCTCATCAATTCAGAAACAGAACAAAAGTAAAATACGACCATAAAAGTTACTACGCACTTGTTAATCTCCCTTAAATCTCAATCCAACGGTGATCAAACCACGGAATCTCCAATACGTTAGTTCTTGCGTTACAAAATATCTCACTATGTGGGTCCTCCCCATCTGACGTGTCATCATGCCTTTTTACGCTATTGGTAACTGTACACGGCAAGCAAGAAAAGTTACAAAATAATACGACCAGTCAAGATTATTCCCTACACCCGGTCTATCACCATTTTGTGAACCTATGATTCACAGAATATGGCCCCCACTTTAACTGGGTCTATTCCAAAGTTATAGACCTATTTCATCAAACTGGTCAATATTGGGGTGATGATATTAACAGACAAATTTTTACTTTATTGAGCGTATCAGTCATAAGCAATGCTTCTTTAATTCTGTAGTCAATGCTCTGCATATAGTTAAAATTACTCTGTTAATATATAAACCAGAATCTTTGTTGAACAGGGATCGAGCTCGCCACGTGCCTAAACAAAGATCCACTGTCCATGTCACAATCGACAGCCGTGATCAAACCAACGACCTCTTTACATAAACTCGCCATATGCCATCATCTCTCTACTTATTTCTTCAGATCTCTCTCTCTCCAAAAGTAACACACATGGCACTAACGATCAACTGCTGTCTAAAGCCTTCTCCTTCTCGCTCTCCCCAAGTGCCATTGAAGGATCAAAGCGAATGGAGAAAGAGGTGTGTTGCAACAATGGCATGTGTATTTATTTCATCTACAGCTGGAATTACAGATGGTCATGATTTTGCTGCAACAGCCATGGAAATTACACCGATTGTTGGTTCTGGTACCGGTACGAGAATGGTACGATGGAGCGACAAGAGATCGTGTCCACCGTGGCGTCAGAATTTACTAGAGAATATTGTGCCGGAGAACTTGCCGAGGCCGTCGAATAGCCGGAGACCGAATAGTGTAACGACACATCAGACCAGTGGTGGTCGTGATGCTGCTGTCATTGGTGGAAACTTGATTGTCTTTGATAAGAGGTGTTTTTCTCTTTGAGAAGAGAAGTGAAGAGAAGGAGATTGTTTCATAATTTGTTATTAAATTGGATAGAAAGATGAATAATTGATTAATTAAAGGGGTCCCTATTTGAATGTATACTGTAACTAATTTAATATTAAACCCAGGTTTAGGTACTAGAAATATTTTATTTTTTTTGTACAATACCATCTAATAAAATTGTTGTCATAAAAAAGAAAGGTTTCTTTTTTGTTGAATTTAACATAAATTCAGAGTAGGTCCGATATTTATCGGATCTATTTTAGTTCGATGGTCTTAATCACTGTTAAATTTGTATTAAGATGCATGTGTTCTGCTTTAAAATTCGTGCATGTTTACTTCAATTTTCGGACGATATTGAAGTCCATTCAACACAAAAAAATTGTTGTCATAAAAAAGAGAGGTTTCTTCTTTGTTTAGTATATATAAGAGATGTTGACATCTGAAAAAGAGAGAGAGAGAGAGAGAGAGATGAGAGGAATCTGACAAAAATTCAATTATCATGCAAATAATTTTTTGAAGTACGATGGTAAAAAATAAAAAACAGAAAGAAGTACGATCCTCAAAATGAAAAATCAGTTGCAGTACAACTGTACAACCTTGTACTGCTACTTTTGCTTTTGTACTGGAAGCAATTAAGTAAATTATTTTCTAAAGAACTAATTAATGAGTTGTGTTAAAGTACTTTAGGAAGTAAAATTATGTCGAAATTTCGGCTTGAAAATTTTAACTTTTTAATTCAAATAGCCAATCTCGGTGATAATTATTATATTTTGAAAATTTGAAGAAAAAATAAATTTAGATTTTTTAAGTATCTATTTATTTTTTTAATAGAGAGTTACTATTGTTATTGGGTGGGTCAGAATTTTGTAGATCAATATAATTTTTTAAATAGTAAAAAAAAAGTTATAAAAACTATACAAGTTTAATTTTAATTATTGAATATGTTGTCCAATTATCATCTTTCATTGCATTTTAATTTATTTTATATTATTTTTATGTATTGTTGGACAAAAGACAAGAAATAATAAAGGCTCTTTTAAATTAATGAACTGAAGCATTTTTTTTTCTGTACAAAACAAAAGAGAAAAGAATGAGGATCAGAAAAAAAAAAAATGAGAGGCAGTTTACTTAATGGAAAATTTATTGTCTTTACATGCATGGTCTTTTTATACAACAAAGATAAAAGACTGAGGATCATAAAAAATCCTATGTTATGGTAATTGTTAAAATATTAACTGTTGGGCAATACATCTAGCTAAGACATTTTTTTTATATATATTTTTTTCCAGCAACATTTTTTTTTGTGTGTTGTTATTTTGGATTCAATAAGCACAAGAAAAATTAGGAGTTAAGGATTTTGGATGTACCATATTTATGAACAATATCAGAATGAAAGCGACATGTTTTCTTCATGGAATATTAGAAAATGCAATAAATGGTTTTCTATTTTGAAGGATATGAATAAGTTCTACAAAAAAAAAAAAAAATGCAATTTGTGTTTTCCTATCAGTGCTTTCATTGTGTTATATCTTAAGATAAAATTTCAGCATACATGAAATTAGATCACAAAAATCACATACTAATAACAAATTAAAATAAATTTATCTATTTTTCTGATCAGAGACCCCGAATTTATTAAAAAAGAGAGTGATGCTCTGAACTTTTTTACTGAGGAAAAAATAATGCAATAGGGATATATTTTCTAAAAAAAAAATAATTTAGACCATATGATCAAGATCAGATGGAAAGGAAATGCAGGAAAGAACCTCCAAAATTATTTGGTTTGAATTAAGTAGCATTCATAAACAATTTGAACTAAAAATCAGATGCTAGCATTTTTTTATATTTAAAGTAATATTTAAGGGATCGACTAACTATCCCTCACTTCATTTTCCTCATTTACCCCCGATCAATAACTATCTTTGTTCACATATTTAGATGCATAAGTATAAATATTTATGCGCATCAATTATACTTTTTTTTCAAATATAAGCGGTCCTCTATACATTATTAATGATTGATATGCGTTTTGTTTTGTCTTTTTGTACTCAAAATTGTGGTCCCCTCATGTAATTAATAATTAAGAGATGAATGAGAAAATAGATTTGGGGAAATAAATTTTTATTCAATTATAAAATACAAAGGAAAAAGTTGCTTCCGGATGACTCCATTTGTAAATTGGTAACAATATAATAGACAATAAATTCTGAAATTTTTATTTATACCATATTAAAAAAATAAACTAAAAAAATCATGTTTTGGGAGATTTCCAAAAATACTCAGGCCTCCAAGTCGATCTGTAGCTCCATTTTTTTTATTTTTTTTGAGAGGGAGGTGAGGGGTGCAGATTGATTTGGAGACATCTCAAAAATTTTAATATATTTAACATTACAGTGCATTTTTGAATTTTTCGAGAGCTGCCAAAAGCAAATGGGATGTATTGTCTGTTTAACCCCAAACTATTGATCTGAGAACAATTTAACTGATAAATGAACAATAAAAGATCTCTAATTTTCTAGCTGCAATGATTCTCCTTTGGAGGCAGGAAGCAGCATGTTACTGTCTTCCGGTTTACCCTCTCTTTTTCGAAGAGTCCGGATCCGGTTGAGAAATAAAGGAGTTTAAGGAGTTTAGGGACCTGATTAGCCTCAGACCCGTTAAGATAAAATAAGAAAATAGAGACTTACTAATTTTGGATAAAAAAAGCATCTTCATCTATTTTTCATTTTTAAATTGTACCGTTAGATTAGACTAACGTTAATATTCATAGACAACCGTTAAATTCATTGTATAAAATGGCATAACAGAGCCCATTGTAAAATCATCAGAATTGAATGAAAATCAATTCATCCTTTGAAATTCTTCGTTTAAATCACTCAAAAATCAGTATGGTATCAAAGCGGGATTGATAACCCGATTCTTAAACAAAGCAAGTGTCGTAAAGGTCACCAAGCGCTATAACAAACCACCCAAACAAAAATTCAGAAAACTAGCAACCAGAAATCGCCTCATACCAGTAAAACAAATTGGAGACAAATTCATTCCAATATAAATGGAAACAAATTGGAGACCTCATTATCATAGTAGGAAATATCGGTATCGGGATCGGGATCGGTCCCGGCTAATACCGATTTGGGATTAGCGTATCAGTCGGTATCGACCAATTCGGATCGAAAAATCGGACCTTTTTTGTCAAAAGCTTGTTTTACACTAAAAAAAAAAGAAAAAAATGATAAAAAAAAATTAATTTTTCAATAATTTATGTTTAGATAAATAATTACAATCAAATAATCCACTAATAAAATATAATACAAGTATTAAAACTATAAACGCATTCTTTTATTGCCAGAAACTATGTCGTGCTGGCCAGAGAGATCACAGGACAGTTCACATCTCTTCTCCATTTATGAACCTTTTTAGTTGGTAATGAACCTTGATAAAAAAAAAATGTCGTGATAGTTGCTTTGGCTGAAGGAGGGATCACTGGACAGTTCTATAATCAGATTCAGATCTCAACCTTTTAGATAATAACATTCATTAATTAGGCTGTTACTGTTTATGTTTGAAACTTTTGTTCTATATTGTTTTATCTGGATTGAAATAATTTATGAGTGTAATTGAGTACAATAAGCAATTTCATGAGATAGAAAGGGTATACGTACAGCTGTTGGCCTGATGCATTGTAACAGATGGTTATTTAAGAAATTGTCATTGTCCCTGACAAAATATAATTTTCAAAGGTTATATAAACTATACAGCATTTGTTATGTATTTGAACAATCATCAGATCTTTTATTTTATTTAATTTTTAAATATGGCTTGTAATTGTGCTTATTTGGTATTTCATCAAGTACCTGACCGATCATTGAGAATTAAATTTGAGATTTTATTGAACTTTGAAATCAGGCAAATAGCATCATATTCCTTATTGAAAGAATAAAGAAACAAACTTAGTTACAGCCAAAACACCTATTTACTATATAGTTGGCAGTATGCACATGGTAGAGGCATATTACTCAATTTCACATCCCTTCTTCATTTCTGAACCTTTTTATATGGAGTTCTATTTAATCACGAGTACTTAGCATATATAAACATTTTACTGCTACGTAATAGTTGGGTATCAGACCAAAATAGCATAAATCGGATCAAAAACAGAAAATCCATCAATATCGGTTTGGTATCGGATCGGACTCGGCCGATACCGATACGTATCGGCCAATCCGGATCGGTATCGGCCGATATTGCCTACTATGCTCATTATCTTCTAAGCCTGAATGGGATAGTCTTTTGATATGACAAAAAATGGATCACATAGTTTCTTTTGATATGGTAATCTCTCTATAATTAATTTTGTGTTTTTCAACAGTAACCAAAAACATATTGCAAACATTGCTTTGGATTTCCTGTACCTAGTCCATGTCTATCAGTAGATAGACCAGATGGAGCACATGTGAAGTCCATCACAAGGGTATAATACTGATAATACCATCATATCAATCATAACTCAATAATGAACAACATTTGATTGGTATGCAGAATACATGTCTGGGTGACCACATGTTTTTCAAATTAATGGATTACACAGCTATTGATCAATTTAAGTAGGAAACTTTGCCTGAACAAGGTCTAGTCTAATAATTAAATAGCCGGACAACCTAATATAAAATTAATGTATTACACAGCTATCTATTTTTTATTTATCAGCACGGAGTACCATTTCTTGTAGGATAATTAGTTGGGTTTATTAGCAAAAAAATAAAAATTGTCGCATGTAATTAGAAGAACTGAGAAATGTTGGCTACTATCTATCTACAAACACAATACAAAGCTCGTCTAATAATTTGTAAAAAATCCTCCAAAAAGAAGTAAAGTAGATAAGGATACTAGCTTACAATGGAAGTGCTAGCACAAACTCTGGCCATGAGAGAGATGGTCATAGACCAGCTCCTGCCTTTAAGAATGCCATACATGTTGGCCAAACACAGAGAAACAATATCTCCACCCAAATCAAACCAACGAAGAAGAGAGGCTTCTCTACCACAAAATAATCAGCATAGAGATGAGATCATGAGAGTACCATTTATTCAGATCTACAAGAGGAGCAGGGAAGAGGTGAGAATGAAGGCATAGCAAGAGAGAAGAGAACAACTACAGTGTCTAAGAGGAGAGATTGCTCCCATTTTTTGATATAGAAAGCAATTCATGATAAATGACTTTATTAACGAAACTGAAAATATATGCCTTGATGCTTGTTGTAACAACCGACTATCTAATTGAGCCATCTTTGGAAACAATTCAAGATATCTTTTTTTAATAATTAAAAAGTGATCAAAGTGAGATTGACGTACCTAGAGAACACAGATTGCGAGTTTCAATTTCCTTTTGTTTTTTCTAGATCTCCCCAACACATGCAAAACAAGGGTCTAAGTCACGTTTCATCGATCAGGTCTTCAAATCTCTGTTAGAAGGGTATGAAATTCAACTGTGAATTAAAGAGAAACCAAATTATAATTTTAATGCATATCAAAATATACATTCTCCATAAGATTCAAAAGCACATAAGAAAGAAAACTGGAACGAGTTAGATTATTGATACACACGTACCTTTGAAAGATAAAAGTGACTAATATATTCTCCCGCTATATATATATATCATCGAAGTGGATGAATGGGATATGAGATATATAGTTCTGCAAGATCTGTAGATGTGGGCATCTGTAGATGTATAGTTCTACGAGATTTTGTGGTAAACCATTTTCCGGTAATGAACGCAACTCATAGCAAGAAGAAATGTGTAGCTTCTTCAAGGAAGTGAGCAAATGTAATGTGGAAGGAAGGTGTCTCAGCTGCTCACAATTGTGGAACCCAAGCTTTTCCAGGGATGTTAATTGGTTGAACCAACTTTCTTCATCTCTCGTATATTCTTTTCTACAGAAGTTTTGTATTATAAGCATACGCAGTGATGACAACCTTCCAACTCTTGGGAGGCTCTGAGTACTATATCTGCTATGGCACAGTTCCAGGTAAGTTAGAAATTGCAAACATTGCTCTTCATTTTTTTCTTGAGAAATTTCATTATTCTCTTGTTCTGCTTCAAAGGAATCCAGAATTTCATGGAATTCTTTTATCACTAACTTTCTAAGATTAACAAGGGACTTCAACCCTCCAACAAAGCGAAGTTGTTCGATATTCTCAAAGTGCATAACCTCAAGGGAACTTAAGGGAGTACAATCTATAGACAAAGAGTTGCGGACATGATTTATGATCAAGTGAGCAAGAGAAGGCATCCCTTGCAGTATTTTTCCAATATTACAAAGGTCAGGACACTTTGACAATTTAAGCTCTACCACTGACAAGCTGAAAGAACCGATAGGCAATTCCTTCAGTACCCTGCACTCTTCCAGCTGAAGCTTTTTCAGGTGTGGAAATATCGTCTTTCCATCCTCTGCACTCGACCAGTCTCTCCATGATGACATTCTAGAGAATTTCAATTCCTTTAAAGATGGAAATACCACATTGGAGCTGTCATAAAATTCACTACCAACCTTCTCAATAAATGGTAAATCATCAAAGCTGAGAATTTCAAGGGGGAAGGGAGCTCCCCAAAAGCAGGAAGGCTGCTTAACCAAAAGCAGTATACATGAATAGTCTTTAGATTGTAAAAACCATGATGAGGTGAGAACACCCAATCGGGAAAAGATTTCCATTTGCAGCCCCCAACTTTTAGAATTTCTAAATTGCGGCCTGGCTTTAAGGCATCAAGAACCTCCATTTTCACCTTGGTTCTTGGTCCACAGTCATTGCACTGAAATCTCAACTCTAAACTTTTGAGATATCTTTTCTTGTCTAATTGGGATTTAGCTTCTTCTTCTTTACTAGATACATTGTCTAGATTACTTAGAAGAAGGTGCCCGCTAATTTCATTCATGTCCATCAACTCACTGATTCTATGCCCCTTACTCTCTTTTATACATAATTCATCCAGCTCTTGCAGCTTGGTCAGTTTCCCTATACCAGATATTAGAGAAATTATATAAGAGCTTGCATATAAATGCCGCAAATTTATAAGTTGATTCATTCCTTCAGGTAACTTTTCAAGGTTACACCCTCGCACATCTAGAACCTCAAGGTGGTATACGGCACAAAATTTATCAGGAATCGATTTAATATCAGTGAAGGAGAGATCCACAAATCAGAGATGCGATAGTTGACAAGTGGCATTAATTGGTTCACGTGTTTTGAAACTAATATAAGATAAATCCAACACACGTAGACCATTGTATTTGGCAAAGATATTGCTAATGAATTTGCCACTGCAGTAATACCAATTACCAAACAAAATCACAGTCCGTAGTCTTGTACTATCTTTGCATTTCCACTCTACCTTTGAATTATCACAATCTATGCCAACGTGGTGGGCTAAAGTTGGGAGATGATTATCGGGGATTTTAACAAAACAAAATTCATTAGAGGAAACAGCTTTAGCCAAGTCCAGCACTAGATCATGCATGACGTACTTGCCATCACTTACTGTTGGCTGAAAAAAAGATCTGTCGACGAGTTTATCAAACCTCTTCCTTCCTATATCTTCTAATCTGATTTCTTCTTTGTCCAGCCTATCTATCTCTTCTTCCCTGGGTTGAATAAAGCCATGGGCAATCCACATCTGAACCAATCTTTCCCTTTCAAATACATAGTGTTTTGGAAATATGGAACAAAATACAAAGCATTGTTTTAGATCAGGATCCAGATAATTGTAGCCAACACCAATAGATGGAAGGATGTTCTCGTGGGCACCTTCAATGTTCCACCAATCGCTTCCACATATATCTTCCCAGAATTGTCTTTCTAACTTCTTACCCAACAAAGTCCCAATAAACTCACCTGCTAGGGGCAACCCATGCAACTTGTCAGCTATCTGTTTACCAATCTTTTTCAAGTCCTCTTGTTTTGACGGAGACAAAGGTGGTTGATCATTCAAATCTCCTAATTTGAAACCACCAAATGCATAATATTGAAAAAGTTCCCAAAAGGATTCTGGTTGCAAAACATCCAATGTTACCTTAGGCAGAGTTCCTATTGTGTTTGCAATGTTTATGCTCTGGGTAGTTACAACAACAACACTTCCGACCTCCCCATAACATAGCACTGACCTCAGTTCACTCCATTTGAGCTCTGTCCTGTCTCTCAAATCATCTAAGACAAGTAAGAATCTGCGATTTCTGAGAGTTTCTTTAAGTTTATTTCCAACATTTTCCAAATTCATCAATGGATCAATGATACCACCTTCAAAGGAACATAATATCTCTTGCATAATTTTCTTAGCATCACAATTTTCTGAGACATAGACCCAGGCTCTTAAAGCAAAATGCTCTTTCACTCTCTCATTGTTGTAGATCATTTTAGCAACAACAGTTTTTCCAACTCCACCTACACCAACAATGGGAACAACCGCTAGTTTATGGTTGTTGATGTAATGAGGTACTGTCATAGGAGTACATTGTTCATCACCCTCTTTAACTGTCTTTCAAAAGACTGACAAACCTTTTTGACTTTGTTCTGACACGTCACCCTTTTTAACTGTCTGAATAATCTTTGGTAATCAAGGAAAACTCAAGCCTGATAGGAGATCCCAAAATCTGCTGCTCCCTTTTCCTTTTTCCTGTCCCTGCTGCGAGTTAGGATCATCTATATCTTTATGGTAAAAATCTCCATAAAGAACATTGAACATCATGTCCAAGATAAACTCAATTTCTGTATCGCGGCCAATTATGGCTACACCAGTGGCCAATTCGGAGCTTGTTTCGCTGCCAAGAATGTTGATATGTTCTTCTCTTTTACCGCAATCAATTATTTGTGATATTTTAAAGGAATCCTTATTGCACAGCTTATCAATCTTATTCACAACAGATCTCAACTTGTTCAAATCTTTATCAGAAAAAATGAGAGTTTTAACCAACTTAACAGATGAGGAGGCAAGTAACCTTACCCTTTCTCTTGATAGTCTCACGAATCCTCTTGGCCTCAAAGTCATCCATAACATCTTCTGCCTCATACACAGCATCTTTGCACTGATCCAGCCATTTGGTGAGACCCTTGTTAGTAATTTTCTGCTCCTGAGCTGCTTCAATAAGGCTTTCAATAAGGGGAAGATTCTCCACCATGTTTTTGAACATCTCTCTGGTCCCGGTGTGGAGATTATAGTTGTCACCGAGGTAGGAGCGCCCCAGATCAACCACCTTGCCAATGACGGAAGATGCAAACCACCCTCCCGTTATCAACTCAACTCCTGCCATCCCTTAATTTTAAGAGAAACAGCAAAGAAAAAGAAAGGGAAATTTAACAAGTGAGGGATAGGTATGATATAAGAAATTAAGGCCTGGTCCTGGGAACGAGATAAGAGATGAGAGGAGAATCAAAAAAAAAATTAATTGGAATAGATACAAGAAAAAAACAAAATTTCAAGGCCTTGCTAAATTTAATTGGAATATGCTTCGAAATTTGAGTGGAGGGCCCCACAGGTGGACTTGAAGAGTAACTTCCGAACAGTCACGTAAAAATTGGTTTGCGATGGATACATTTTGTAATCTCTCTTTCACGCACACAGATATGGACCTGCATGAATTACCATCCCCAAGCTATCAAAAATATAGAAGGCAAACTCGGCCGAGTCGGACCAGACCGAGCCGATTTTTGACCGATTTACGCGGAATAAAAATCAGGTTTAACAGTGTTGACACGGAAGATCAAGCAATTCTTCACCGTTCATCAACGATTCTTCCTTTATTAGCCGATTCCCAGCAGCTTGGTGTGGCCAGCAGAGAGAATCGCGACGGATTGAGGGAGACATTTTTCATTTTTTTTTTTTTTTGTTCGCGACGGGTTGAGGGAGAAGGTCCCTTCGTTTTTCTCGCTCTCCATTTTTTAAAATATTGGCCGAGTCCAGTTGCCGGAGAGGGTCCCTTCGTTTTTCATTTCTTTTTAAATTATTTTCTTCTTATTTTTTCCTTCTCCATTTACATACACTGGACACCTCCTTTTTATTTATTTCTGATTTGTTTGTCTTAATTTTCTTCTTCTTTTTTCCTTTTTTTTTAAGGGGTGAATATTACACCCATTAATTTGTTTTTCAGAACCTCAATTTTTGACAAATTAATGTTTTATTAGCTTCTTTTTTTTTAAAGTACAAAGTAAGTTTTTAACAAAAAAATCCGAGTTTTCTATTCAATTCCGCTAATTCCGACCGGTTCATCCGATACTGATTCCAGTCAAGTGACGGGTTCCAATTTTAATTCCAATTCTATTTTTTCCTTCTATGATCAAAATCCCCACAAATATTAAAGGGATTCCGTGTATTCCATCTCAGAGCAGATTGTCCCGAATTCTAATCAGACTGTCCGGATCTAAACTAAAATATTATGTTAATATGGATTTTGCCAGCCCATACTAGTATATTCCGATCATGACATACTAAGACCTGCTCCAAGATAACATGATATAAAATTTTGAGCATGCTGGAAGCAATTTAAAGGAACAAACTGAAGGCATATGTGAATCTGGATGTGCCTTAGTTTCATTTTCTATTTTTTTTTTATTAACTTTTTTAATGGAATGGTACCGCTATTAAATAAAAGCCCATGCTAAACACGTATTAAATAGGTAACAAAATTTAAATATTTAAATTGTTACGAATTAAATAAATTATATGGAATGTAATAATTGGTCATAAAAATATCAAAGGCATTGCACTGAACCTGCCAAAACCGAACGGACGGTCTTGAAAACACAGAACAACAAAGTAAAATGATATTAAAAAACGGGCCAGTATGGGCCTTTATTTATCCAGCCCAATCCATCCATATGCATTGTCAATATGGGCCTTTTATGTTAAATTAAGGCATAAAGCTCTTGGGCAATTTTTTTTGTTTTTTTTTCAAATTACAACTGAGATATCACCAGAAGCCCAGAAGACTCACATGGTGTCAATGTCAACTGTCAAAGAAAAGGTAGAATAAAATAAGACTTTGGATCCTCTGTGGCGTGGACATGTGGAGATTTTTTCTGTAAATGGATCACCGACTCATGATTTAGTTAGCTCTCTCTCTTTCCCTCGGAGAGTTAAGAGGACCTGCTGCCTCTTTCATTTATATGGACCCCACGTGTCAAACATCAGTTACAAAAAAGCTTCTTAATTTGCTTCGGGGTCAGAGATCCGTATATAACAAATAGCACTGAATGTTACATTTACTTTAGAGTGAGGCTGTGGTAAGTTAGTAATGTGACTGTGAGGATCAGGCTGTGTATTGATTCATATTTTTATTTTCAAAGTACGATTCAATTTTAGTCGCAGATCAGTTTGTATATTGGATTCATATTTTTATGTTCAATGTTCGATTTAATTTAGTCGTATCTAATAAGATGGGTATGGATAAAATTTCTTTTATAAACTTATTGGTATAGATATGAGTAAAGATTTTTTTTTTCATCAAGGATACGAATAAAGTATATTTCGTACTCGTTATCTGATCTGGTATATATATATTAATAAACATTGAAAAAAGTACTTTAATTTGTTTATTTGTGCTAAGCATGATCGGAAAAAAAATTCAATAAGGTACTATATATGTGTGAAATGAATTGAATGTATATGTTTTAATATTTTATTTAATAAATAATAAAATAATTATTATATTAGTATTATAAATTGTTTACCGGCAACTATTTCGTTATTAGACAACCATAATAGATAAGAGTAGAGTACAAATAAGATAACTTATAGCGAATAAAAATAGAGTACATGTAAGAACAATTTGTAACAAATATGAGTATGAAGTATGAAGATATTTTTACCGAATCCTTACCGACTCGTTGACACGTACCCCTAAATGCATTATTTGAGTTTCAATTGATCCGAACAGTTCTATCATAATCCAGATTCCATGCCAATCCCATTGAAACTATAATACACAGGCCCCTTTTAAGATTTGTCCTAATATATAATAAACGGATCGGATTGGAACTTGAAAAATAAGGTACCTTAGGTGATATGAATTCTTCATCACCAAGGTTCAATCATATTAAGCGAATGAGTATCCGTATGAATTACCAAACTTTCAACAACATCAACACAAATATTATATATAAAAGTTTTCTATTAGATCAATTACCACATCTGGTCAACAAAGCTATAACCAAAAAGAACCTTGAAAAGAGAGAAAAAAAAAGAAAGAAAGATAAGTTGCCCTCTCAATCCAACACAAAAATATATATTATTTGCTTTTAGCCTTTTCCTTAACGGTATAGTACATCTACCAGCACAAGCTAACTAGTTATCTGCTTCTTTGGCATCAAAAGTTGTGCTTCTTATTTTTTATTACTTTTTTTTCAAAATTTGACGAGATGTTACGCTGTCCTTATTTTTTTTTTTTAAAACTCTGATGACATTCTGTAAAACTCAACAAAGAAAAGGAAAAATATTGTATCAAGTGCCAGTGCCAATTGTGTGAAGTTCTCCAATTTGGAAGCAAACTCAAGGCACTTATCCTTGAGCCAAGTTGTGAAGACAGTTTCAATAGATAAATTCACCCACAACCTCTATCGGCATTGCGCCTTGAGCATTTGTAAAGCATATTGATCAGCAGCTACAAATTCAACTGAGACAAGTTCAAAATCATCAGTATAAATGAATTGAAGTAGAGCCTTGAACACTGATGAGCTTTCATGTCAAGTAAAGGTATGGGATATAGGTTTACCAAATGGCACGAGCTTCCCTTTCTTGTTAAATATGTCGAAGAAGAACTCCAACTCAATGTTCTTTGTTTCACTCAAAAGTTTTAGGTAAAGGAAAGCATGGGACCCGTCATTTCCTTGGCCTGAATCTGACCCATTCAGGTAAAAGTGTAGAACCCAATCATAGCCTCCAATGATGAAGGGAGGGGAAGAGATCATATATTCATATGTTTTGATTTTAAGTAGTCGGATTCAAAGCGGTGTATTATATATGCTCTTGATTCTGGCACAAGAGCAGCTATCCAAGCATTGCACTGCCATCTGAAGCCTAATCTTCTTTTTTGTTAATTTATCTGTTAATTTTATTAAACATGATCATATATAAATATAAAGTACGGATGATCATATCTATAAGTAAATTGTTTTATGTTAATTAAGCTGTCATTTTCTGGTGGAAATTAATATACATATATACAAGGAAACTGGAGAAATGCTATTTGCTACGTCTCCGTCATTTTTGTTTTTCAATTTGTATTTTTAATTTAATGTGGGGTGCATAAGAACTTAGAACTTGCCTGACATACTTTTCTCTAAAGAGAAGAAACTTACCCATAAAATACCTTAAAACAATAGCGTAGATTCGTTGTTATATCCTTGTAAATGGACTAGTTTTATTTTATTTCACTACAGCAAAATGGAATTTCTGCGACCGGTATTAGCGACCGGGTATGACGCCGGTCGCAGAAACTTAATTTCTCGAAAAAAAAATAAATAAATTCAATTCATCAGGCGACCACTGGCATCTGCGATTATATCAGCGACCGGCGTCATTGCCGGTCGCTGAAAGTATTGGGTAAAAAAAAAAAAGGCGTCAGCCTTCTCCCCCACGCCAGACAGAACCCTAGTTTTTTCAATTTCCCCCCGCGTTTCATCTTCCCCTGCGCACGCCCAATTCAAATTTCAGTGATTTTTGGTGATTTGCTGTGATTTTGTGCTCAAATTTATGCTCAACAGGTTAGAACCTCGAATCTCTTCTCAAATTTTTGCTCAATTCGATTTTCTATTCAATTCGTATTTTTTTCAATTCATGGTTAGAAGGAGCTTGAGTGGACTAGCAGAGGCGGCCCCATTACGTGAATCTCGCGCCCTACGCCAAGTGGGCCAGCAGAGGCTCGATCTCTCTCTCGCTTAGTGAGATTCTAGATTAATTTTTTTTTCGTTAATTTGATATTAATCTAGCTAATAATTACTAGAGCTTGATTTTGCATTGTTGAAGTATGATTTAAATCTTTAGTTTGAGTTCAGAAGAGAGTTTGAGTTCAGAAGCTGCCTTGATCGAAGCTAGAGAACGGTACTTAATTATCTTGTATTTAAATAATTGTATCAGGGTGGTACCAAACTAGAACGGTACTGGTATTGACAAGTTAGATATAGGTTTGTGTAGTTTAGATGTTATTTGGTATGGTACAATGACTTATTTAGTTTAAATGTTTTGTTTATATATTATTTGAGATATGATTGGCATTTATGTTTGATTTTTTGTATGTTTGTTATGTTTTTTTGGCACTTGTATGTTTAATATCTATTATGTTTGATATTTGTTGTCTTATTTATGTTAATTGATGTAATGTTGTCTATTTGTTATCAAATATCATGGAGAAATGTAAATAATAAAACAAACAAAAAAATGTTGATAGAATCATCAGCGACCGGTTTTTGAGTATCAGCGACCGGTAAACCGGTCTCTGATACTCTTTTCTGACGTCAGCAAAAAACAACAGCGACAAAAAAATATTAGTCGCAGAAAACTTATCAGAGACCGGATGACATCAATCAGCGACCGGTGACGTCATCAGAAGAGTATCTGCGACAATGCTTTCAGCGACCGAACTATCAGCAACCGTAATCGAATATCTGCGACCGGGATTACTATCAGAGACCGGCGCCATGACTATCAGCGACCGGAAAACCGGTCGCTGATAGTGTTTTCTGCTGTAGTGTTTGGGGTGGAAAAAACAAAGAAATTATCATCTTTCCGAAAATCTGAAGGAGAGTTGCATTCAAAAGGAATAATTGCTTACAAGTTAAATGTCAAAGTTATGTATGGCACCAAATGAAAACAGATTGCTCCCTTGAAAAATCAATGGTATGGTGAGGCGGAAATTGCATGTTTGCTGATCAGATATTTTTTTTAATTGATTTAGACAGTTCCTTTTTTGTGTGTGTTTTGCTAACATGAAAAAAATGTTAATTACACTAGCATATATATATTTCTTTTGCCGGTGTAAACAATGGAAATAAATCTGCTGCGATTCCAAAGAATCACAGGGTCCCTGCAATTCCAGAACTCACCATTCAATTTTTGTAATGTACGAATTTCAAGAGCAGTAGTTATTTTTTCTGCACAAATCTCAAAGCAAATGAAGAGGTGGATGTGAAATCACAGGTCTTGCGATTCTTTGGAATCGCAGCAGATTTATTTCCGTAAACAATAACAATACCAGCATTCCTTGTTTATTGAAAATTTTAATATATTGGAATTATGGTAGTTTTGAAGGGAAAAAAAATCCAAGAGTATAGTATTCATTTGTGGCTGGAGTTTAATTATTAAAGATTGGGGACCTCTGAAGAAACTTACACAATATATATGGAACTAGTTTTATTTCGTGCTGCTTTATTTTATTTTGTCTAAATACAGCCGTACAGATGCAACCTCTATCTTCTTCTCTTTTCCTTCTCTCATGGCTTCTTCTATCCCTAGTTGAACAAACCTCATGTCTCCCATGGATTATAAACCCAAAATGCTATCAATCATTTCAATCTTCATGTGGACATCTGCAAATAAATTACCCATTCTACCTGAAATCCGATGCATCAGCATGCAAAGCTGCTGGTCCTAAATACGAGCTAAATTGTGAAGGGAACAAACCTATTCTTCAAATCTTTGAACCAGAGAAGTATATCATTACTGAAATAGGTTTCTACCTTATCTATGTCGTGAATGAAAGATTTGTCCAAGGCAGTTGCACTGTTCCGACAGTATCACCATCTTTTTCAGTTTTGAAGAAAGAATTCCACTATGTACACGGTCTTATGTGGGGATCATTAGTGAAGTGCGGAGAATCAATTTCAAATAATTCCATGTATATGCTAGTTAGCTGTATGAGTACAAACGACTCATTTGTTTACCTAGCAGTTGGATTAGATGCATACCAGGTAAAATTCCTCCACCGATCGTGCTCCTATCTTGCCATGCTTCCTATACCGGATAATATTACAGGCAGTGCTTTCGAGCTTCTCCAGAAAGGATTTACACTTGATTATGGCCATCATGCAGAACAGTTCACATGGATTGAAACAGAATATTTTGCACGAGCAATTGGAGAGATACTGCTATGTATGTCATGACATAAAAATATTCTGTAAATTTTATTTTCATTTTGTGCTACAGAAAGATAGAGATGCAATTTAGAATAAAAAATTATTTCACACACCAGCAAAAGGAAATGTTGATTACACCAAATTGGAAATGTTTTAGTTGATGCCTAGGATAGCTTAAACAATATATATATATATATATATATATAGAGACTGACTAATACACTTTCGGCAGCACTTCGGCCGAAGTGCTGCCACCCTTTTTTCGATTTTTCAAAATCCAAACAGTCGATCCGAACCGTTCATCTTGTTCTCCATATTAATATCTGCTTGGACACCAAACTTTACATTTTTTGAAATTTTTTTTCTATTTATTAAGCCACTTTGAAAATCGCTGATCCAACGGTGAACCCCTGATTTTACTGTTTGGCAAGCCACCGTTGAATCAGCGATTTTCAAAGTGGCTTAATAAATAACAAAAAAAATCCAAAAAATGTAAAATTTGGTCTCCAAGCAGATATTAATATGGAAAACAAGATGAACGGTTCAGATCGACTGTTTGAATTTTGAAAAATCGAAAAACGAGTGGCAGCATTTCGGCCGAAGTGCTGCCGAAAGCGTATTAGTCAGTCTCTCTCTCTCTCTCTCTCTCTCTCTCTCTCTCTCTCTCTATATATATATATATATATATATATATATATATATATATATATATATATATATTGCAAATGTTTTTCATCTGATTAAGAGTATGGATGATGTCGATTGCAGCAAGGATGCTTGTCATCAGAATTTTCCTCATGCCACCTACTATATTGGTGTTCCTCGCCTACCTTCTGTTTAAATCAAAGACATCCACTGACAATGTAGAAAGATTCCTTCAAAACCTAGAAAGCCTTATGCCAACAAGGTATGCATATACCGACATCATCAGAATCACAGGAAACTTCAGACAAAAACTCGGGCAAGGTGGATCTAGCTCTGTATTTAAAGGCGTTCTTCCTGGAGGTATTCTTGTAGCGGTGAAGGTGCTAGGCAATTCGAGTTGCAACGGAGATGATTTCATCAATGAGGTCTCGTCCCTCGGTTCAATCCATCACTTCAATGTGGTCAGGCTCATTGGGTTTTGCTCTGAAGGATCAAAAAGGGCTCTAATCTATGAGTACATGCTGAATGGATATCTTGACAAATGTATTTTCTCTGCTGGCAGAAATAAAAGTGGCCACCGCACTTTTACCACAGCAAAGCTCAATGAAATAGCCTTGGGCATTGCACGCGGAATCGAGTATCTGCACCAAGGCTGCAACATTCAAATTTTGCATTTTGATATCAAACCAAACAATATCTTGCCTGATGTGAATTTCACCCCCAAAATTTCTGATTTTGGTCTGGCAAAGCTGTATCCTAAGGAGCACAGCCTTGTGTCCATAAGTGCTGCAAGAGGACCATTGGTTACATGGCTCCTGAGTTAATATCCAGGAGCTTTGGTGCTATATCAGACAAGTCTGATGTTTATAGTATTGGAATGCTTCTGATGGAAATGGTTAGTGGTCGAAGAAATGCTGATCGCAATATGGATAGGCTGAGCCAGGTATACTATCCGTCATGGATATATGACAAGCTCATTAAACATCAACATGATGATATATGTGAAAATTTAGATCTATCTGAGGTGGAAAAGAAGCTTTGTTTAGTAGCACTATGGTGTATACAAATCAAGTCGTCGGATCGCCCTGATATGAGTAGGGTTATTGAGATGCTTGAATCAGATCTTGATTCACTCAGAATGCCACCGAAGCCCTTTTTTGCATCGGATAGCTCAGCCGATGTAACTCAGATTGAAACGGCTCGTTCATCTCATCAGCTACCTGTTATCTCAGAGTTCTCGAGTGAGCAATATACCCCTAGTTATCTGTAGTTGCTGAATCCACTAATTTTAATTTTGTTAAATCCATTATATCTACGTAATAACGTATTGTATGCATGATATATAGGAACTTGTGCGTAGTTTATGTTATATTAAGCCTACATATAGATATATACTTTTGTAAAAGGAGAATATATGTCGACATTATTTGCTTATGTGAATTTCAATATATTGCCTTCCAATATTACTTTGTTTGATATTTTACCTTCCTTGAAACTTGTGGTGGTTGTCAGGTCGAAGTCTTCGGCTTTAGCTGTCAGTTTTAATTTTTAAGGCAACCTGCAATTAAAGCTATAATATATCCTCGTCTTGTGGATGTCAATGCTGCAAAGAAAAATCATACATGGACTGGTTATCACTTGTTGCTTATCTTCCGAGTTCTTTTTGTAATAAAAAGGTGATACATATTTATGGTCCATAAAAAATGTTAAGTCTTTTATCCAGAGGTTGCTATGATCAAAATGGTAGACCGTGAGCCTTGGTGTTACTAATTGGTTTTGCAATTTCAAAGTTCAAACAATCGATTTAAATCGTTAAATATAATCTCTACAGTAAATATGCTTGAAGACCAAATTTTACATCTATGGAATTTTTTTTGAATATTTATTAAGATAGATTGAATATCACCGATTTTAATAAACAGTAAAAAAAAAATTTGAATCATTGAAAACAATTATTTTCAAACTATTTTAATAAATTGTTAAAAGATTCCTAAAAATGTAAAATTTGGTTCCCAATCATATTTTAATATAGATATCATATTGAACTGTTTTGATTGACTGTCTGAACTTTAAAATTGCAAAACCGAATTAGTATTATCATGGCTCAAGAACTACTATTTTGACCTTAGCATATCTCCTTTCATCCATCCGATTTAGTTTGTGTTTCTCCTGATCATTAAAAAGGTATGTGTTTGATACGTACTCCTAATATACAATATTATTCTTAACAAAAGAAAAAACCAATTAAATTGATCAAATTTAAACCACCGATTTAGTGGTTTGTTTTCCTTTATTCTTGGTATTTGTGACTATTCGCCATTTTTGGCATTTTGTGAATTTGGATCTCTTTTGTATTTGGGCATCTACGAGTATTCCCTAAACTTGAGAAATTTCAACCTTTTGCAAAAATAAATCCTCATTAATTATGAAGTCTAAAATCTGCCTTCAGCTCAGAACTGAAAAATTATCTATTTACTAACCTCTATATTATCCAATTAATTAATTAGGCCCAGCCCAGTTCCTTCAACTTATTTTTCACACGATCGATCTCCTCTCTTAAATTTAAATTTATGTATCATATAAGATTTGTGGCTGTATTATTCGTCAAATATACACAACTTTTTTTTTCTTTCTAAAAGTTCCAACACTTGCATGTATTATTTATAGTATAGAAAAATAAATTATTTTCAAAAAATTTCTTTGGGTTAATTTCAAACGAGCTACTAATTACGAGTTTTGTTTAGTCTAGGAAAAAAAATTGTTCCAATTTAAATTGGTCATTGAAAAATTTGAAAAAGTTCCAATTTAAATTGGCCATCCCTTAATTTTAATAGAAACAGCAAAGAAAAAGAGAGGGAAATTAAACAAGTGAGCTAGGGATAGGTATGGGATAAGAAATAAAGAGCTGGTATAGGAAACGAGACAAGAGAGGAGAGGAGAATTATAATTTGATGATCCAAGAAAAAAAAATTAATTGGCCGAGTCCAGTTTAGTAGGGGTGTCAACGGGTACGATACGGGTCGGGTGGAGACATTTTCATACCCGTACCCGTTATGATAACGAAAAAAAATCTTTACCCTTACCCGTATTTTCGAATACGGTACGGGTCGGGTAAACGGATAAAAAAATGCCATTAACATTTCAATTTGTGTTTTCAATAAAATAATTTTTAAAATAAGAAAAAGTAATAATGAATACAACTAATTTGTATTATGAAAATTTAATAAAATACAAAAAATTTATTGTATTATGTATCATCTTCATACAAATATATATTTATATATGTAATTTTATTTTTTTTAAATTATCTTATACTAAAACGGGTAAGATAACGAAAAAAAATCATTACCCTTATCCATACCCGATTAGCTAACGGAATAAAAATCTTACTCTTACCCGTGTTTTCGGATACGATACGGGTCGGATAAACGGGTAAAAGGGTGCCATTAACACCCCTACAGTTTAGGGAGAGGGTCCCTCGTTTTTCATTTCTTTTTAAATTATTTTCTTTTTGTTTTGCCCTTCTCCATTTATATTTACACTTGACACCTCCTTTTTCTTTATTTCTGATTTGTTTGTTTTAATTTAATTTCTTCTTCTTTTTTTCTACTTTTTTTTTAAGGGATGAATATTACACCCATTAATTTGTTTTTCAGAACCTCAATTTTTTACAAATTAATGTTTTATTAACTTTTCCTATTTTTTTTAGTACAAAATAAGCTTTTGACAACAAAATCCAAGTTTTCAATCCGATTTCGTCGATTCTGACTGATTCATCCGATTCTGATTCCACAGTCAAATGACAAATTCTGATTCTAATTTCGATTCTGATTTTTCCTTCTATAATCAAAATCCCCACAAATATTAAAGGGACTCTGTGTATTCCATCTCAGAGCAGATTGTCCCGAATTCTAATCAGACGGTCTGGATTTAAACTAAAATATTTTGTTATCTCAGAGGATATGGATTTTGCCAGCCGATACTAGTATATAACTATATATATTCCGACAATGACATACTAAGACCTGCTCCAACATAACATGATATAAAATTTTGAGCATGCTGGAAGCTATTTAAAGGAACATTCTGAAGGCATACGTGAATCTGGATGTGCCTTAGTTTCATTTTCTATTTTTAATTTGTTTTTTCTCTTAACTTTTTTAATGGAATGGCACTGCTATTAAATAAAAGTCCATGCTAAACACGTATTAGGTAACTGAATTTAAATTGTTACTAAGTAAATAAATTATATGGAATGTAATAATTGGTCATAAAAATATCAAAAGGCATTGCACTGAACCTGCCAAAATCCGAACGGACGGTCTTGAAAACACAGAACAGAACAAAGTAAAATGATATTAACAACGGGCCTTGTGAAATTGGGGTTACTTATTCAGCTCAATCCACCCATATGCTGACATTTTTATTTTTACTCCATTAAAAAAATATTTTAATAATAACAACCAAAGTTTAATAATAATTTTAAAAATATTCCACCTATGAAATTTTTCCACAGACTGGAATTTTAATTCCAAATTTTTTTTATAAAGCAGAAATTTGTTTTTATTTTTTATTTTTTGTATTGAAATATTAGAAATGTTGGATATATTTCTTTGAAAATAGATGGAATACAATATAATTTAATTTATTAGAAAGACTATAACAAATAACCCGGATTAATATTTTTCAGGCCGGATTTTTCGCAGCTGTAAGAAAAATTAATATATTTCTTTATGTGTTATTGGAAAAAAAATAAAAATGCTTAGATTCTGAGTTATTGATCCCGGTTCAAAAGTCACTTCCATGTAATCTATAAAATATTGTGATCCTTATAGGACATTTAATTTATGGAAAGTGTTATCTATTTTTGAAAAAAAAACAAAAACTTTAAGTTATTTAATAATTATTATTCAAAAAGAATTCTCAAAATAGATATAACATTTTATAAATCTAACATTCAGTGCTATTAAATCAACAATGATTAACTAGGAGTCAGTTAGAAAAGAAATAGGGGTTTAGTTAGCTCTCTTCTCTATGAAGCTGCATAATTCTTATCCATATTTTTATTTGATAAGCTAAAGATTTTTTTTTCTTATTTGTATCTTTATCTGATAAGTAATAAAAAAAAAAAATTGTATGTACTTGCCTTATAAAATACGAAGTGTTAGAAAAAAAAGAAACAATGAGCAAAAAGATCTTATTGATCTCTTAAATTGAATTTTACAACCTTTTCTTCATCTGAGAATGAACCTTTATTTAATTAATTAAGATACTATTTTTAGAATGAAAGGTGGTAAGTTCATAATTCAAATTTATTATTTTTATAAATATTTTAAATTGAAAGTATTAATCTATTTATTTTTTCGAAAAATATTATCCCTTCCACCTTAACAATAATCATGATTTACCTTGTAGAATTTTTTTTCTTAATTGGGTATTATCCCCTGAAATAACTCAAATTTTGAGTTTAGATTTGAAATCCGGAGCAATTCGGTCCGAAGTAAAATACGTCGTATTATTTTAATAGAATAGATAGGATGGTTTAGATTTAAACTCAAAAGTTGAGAAATAAATTTGTTGTTACTCTTTGTAAATAACATAATGAAACATGTTAATTCAATTTCAAATCGTTCAAAATTTTTTTATGTACAAATTTCAACAAAATAATTTTTTCATGCACGAATTTCAACAAAAACTAACGGTTGTAATCGGAATAACATGTTCGTATTATTTCCAACATTTCAACAGATATATTTATTTCCAAAAATTGAGATACCTCAGGTGATATCATATGAATACCTGGAACTTGCCTGGAACAGATTTATTTCCTTTGGTGATGAAATTGGAACTTGCCTGGAACAGATTTATTTCCTTAGGTGATGAAATGTGATTAGCACATGCATGCAGAATTAGTAATCACCAAACTCTCAAAGTCTTAATCCAACCAACATGCGTTACCATAAGGTTCCTCATTAACTATTGGAGCCATTTTCTAGACATTACAAGTTAGGAGGAATTTCACGAATCCCCCCCTCAAAAATCTTGAAATTACGCATTTCCTCCTATGAAATTCATAAGAGTGATTCTATGGTACTATGCATATCACGAGTTGTTACCGTGTTATGGCTCTATATATATTCGAGTTTTCAAATCCTAACGGTTGATCCGAACCGTTCATCTTGTTCTTCATATTAATATGTGTTTGGAGACCAAATTTTACATTGTTTGAAATTTTTTTACTATATTTTTAGATATTTAGAAAATCACTTGATCTGAAAATTCTGGACCATCCAAAAACAGTGATTTTCAATAAATCTAAAAAAATAATAAAAAAATTTCAAAAAATGTAAAATTTGGTCTCCAAACACATATTAATATGGAGAACAAGATGAACAATTCGGATGGACCGCTAGGATTTGAAAACTCGAATATAGAACTGTAGCATAGTAACAAATCGTAATATGCATGGTACCATAGACTCACTCAAATTCATAATGTCATATTTACTCTTCTAAAGTTAAAAAAAAACTCACAAATTTATCCTATTTATTGATTTTTTTTCTAATAAAATCCATTTTAAATTTATAAATTACCAAGTTCACTCTTTCTCCATCTTTTCTTTTATCCTTTGCACATGCTACATGTGCGAACACAAGCACACTAAAATACTATGTGATTTATTAAAGAACCCTTGTTCAGTGTCTCCATTTTCATTTGAATTCGTTAGGTTATGTATAGTTGGATGACACTGAGATATTTGTCACAAATCGTGTTAAAAGAAAGGAATTGACTATTAGGGGTATATTTGGTTACAAAATAAAAATAACTAGAATAACCAAATTAAGAATAGTTATCATTTGATTTATTAAAATAGCCAAATCTCAAAACTTTTAGAAATAGTTTATTTTAATAAGACAAAAGGTTTGGATTTTCTATTTTAACTATTCTAACCCAATTAAACACTGAATAAGCTATTCCAAATAGGGTAATATCAAGAATACCTATTCCCAGTCCAACCAAACTTATATATCTTAGATGGTTAAATATTGTGTGTTGCTTGGAATAAAGATAAAGGGTAAAATGGATAATTTATAAATTTTAAATGAGTTTTATTGAAAAATCAATAAATAGGATAAATTTTTGAGTCTTTGAACTTTAGAAAGGATAAATATTATATTATGAATTTTAAAGAGAGAGATACATAATTTCAAGATTTTCTGGGGGATACATTAAATTCCACCTATAAGTTCTAAATATATATTATGCGTTTTACGACTTACGATTGTGCGTCGATGATCCATGACATATATACTTTGCTTCATAAATTCGTTATAAAAATCAGATCGCTGGTCGTCACGCCGCATTTATGCAAAGGTGATTTATGCAACAGTTAACATAGTAAGTTCACATTAGTTAAGATCAATGTTTTAAAATGCGGTTTTATTCATGCATGCGGAAGGCCACTGCATACCACATATGCGGTATGCGGATTTATATATACGGATTTTAAAATAAAAATTCATGTGTGTGTATATATATATTCATATTCATATATTTGAATTTATTTTCACATAATAACATAACTAACAATAATTTTTTAATTTTTTTAATATAAATTTTAATTAAAATACAATTAAATTATCAAAACCGCATATTTGGACCGCATATGCGGGCGTATGGAAAAACCGTATGAAAATTCTAAGCACGGCTGCCGACCGCATACACATATGCACCCACCCCATACGACCACATTTTAAAACACTGGTTAAGATTGCTGTCTGATTGTCATGATCCCAACTCAAATATATTACTCTCTTTTTACTTTTCAAAACTTGACAGGGAATATCAACGGGACTCAATTTGCAATTAACCACCTTCATTAAAGAACACCACATCGATTGGAGATTTGGAGTCATTTTTCAAAACTTGACAGGGACTGTGAAGGACTCAACTTGGACCGCCTTCATTAATTAGAGGATACCACATGGATTGCATATTTGGAGTCAATTTTCAAAACTTGACAGGGACTGTCAACAGGACACGGCAAAAGTATCCTCTAAAGGTACCGATAAAGTTTGAGATTAACTTTCAGCAGCTTTAAGATTTGAGCTAGCACAAGAGGCAGTATTATTAGGCTTTGAGATTCATACCAATTTAAAACGAACAGTCTAGATCCACTAATTCTAAAAGATTCTCTATTACAGTTTACAGTACCAGAGAGGATCTGAATTCCTGTCAACGGCCGAGTACAATTCCTTTCTTTCTTCCTTTTCTTGTCATCTTTTTCGTATGAAAACTTCGACAGCGACTCTGCGCCATGGAGCTTACAGCGAGTCTGCCATGTTGGATAACTTACTTTAACTTTTAAAGGGATATTACTCTTTTAGTGTATAAAAAAGCAAAGCCAGCTATTTACAACACCCCTCCAATCTCCAACTCGCCCGCAACAATGGTTAGCCCCCGTACAAAATTCTTCTTAATTCTTGCTCTACAACTTGTAATTCTGATTTTTTATTATTCCAACACTCCAAATTTTACTCTTCCAAACGCATCCCCATCTGCTCCACCTCAGCAAACACCATTCAACCACCTTTATTATATGCCAACTTGTATTCACCTCCTCAATAATTCCAAGGAAGTATATCAAAATTTGTTCGAACAAAGCGCAACTGATTTGGATTCAAGAAAGAGAATATGTGCTGATATGAGTGATAATTTCAATGTATCCGATGTTTTTCTCCGCATAGTTTTGGAGGTGCTTCTTGATTGTGACAATAATGATCATGATATTGTCCAAAATCAAGAGGTGGTTCAACATCCTACGTGATTGGACATCAGATCAAATTTGGTATGATATTTGATGGGAATTGTTTGATCTGCTTTAAGATTCGTGTTAATAATTTATATTAATACTGATAAAATAGTTCTTACCAGATATCATATTGAACATTTGGTTCAATAATTAATGCCTGTATTGTTCTAAGAAGAGGAGAAAGACTCTTTGGGTTTTTACTGACCCGTAAGAAAGATTTTGTTCCGTGTGATTAGTATCCCTCAGTACATAGTTTTAATAAAAGTCCGAGATCATGTCATTTTTTTTTCTTTTGTTTTTCTTATTCACTTCTACTTAAAAAAAAAGGAGTCATACAAATGTTAGATGAATTGATAAGGTATATAGTGACTGAACAATTAGGTGTTGAAAAAAACTCAAGGGAGGCGCTATTTTGAGAGCTCAAAATACAATATCGAGGGCTCTGAAATATGTTTTTTCTTTGAGAAGGGTTCAAATGCACCTAAATTTTTGTGAACCGAAACGCACCCTATCATTTTTCTCCGTTTGTAAAGTCTGAATAGTAAATCCGAACCGTTAGATGTAATTTATATATTAAGATGTGCTTGGAGACCAAATTTTACATTTTTGGAAATATTTTACTATTTATTAAGCCACTTTGAAAATCACTGATCCAATGGTCCAGAAAATGTAAAATCAGTGATTTTCAAAGTGGCTTAATAAATAGTAAAATAATTTCAAAAAATATAAAATTTGGTCTCCAAGCACATCTTAATATATAGATCGCATCTAACGGTTTAGATTGACTATTCGGACTTCGAAAACGGAGAAAAGGAATTTAAAAAATAGAGTGCATTTGAACCCTCCTCTTTTTCTTTATACTAGTTTTGCCCTTGAATAAGATGTTAAGATCTATGGGTAATTAATTTATTAAAAATTAAGAAATTTGAGATCCTAATATTTCTCATAAATGAGATACGTCCTTATCTATCTTTACAAATTTGCAATTTTAAAAAGTACAAGTTACATTTGTATCCAAGAATTTATGTTGATATAAAAAATATTCTAATTAGTACATTTAAGTTATTAGTTATCCAAAGAAAAAACAGAAAAAAAAAATAAACAAAATGCTTGCATGATAAAATTGTGGGAAAAAAGAGTTAGCTATGTCATAGTAGCTAAGTTTGGTAAAAAAAAAAAAATTGTTGTTGTTTATTTCTTGCAGTGTGAAAGAACGATTAATAGCCTCCGATCTACTGAACTTGTGGGTATCCCACATCATTTTTTTTTTCTTTTGACGAACAAATTTTTGAGTTCATATTATTATTTGATGTTGTTGATTAACATAATAAATTAACTTTAATAGTTTACTTGCACACGTTTTATTAGTTCTATAACTTGTTTATTTAGTTGAATAGTTATTTTTCATTTTTCAATTTACTTATGTTAATACAATTATTATTGATACCAATTTTTATGATTCGTATTATCGATCTAACGATCTAAGGTTGAAGTTTCGGTGAAAAATGTAATCCAACAAACCCCTGTCTTTACATACAATATGAGATACGCATTTGTTAGCATTTTTTAAAAAACTCATTTTCATTACTTTTGACCATATTTAAAGAATATACTTGACAGTGATTGTCAAGATTTCAAAAAAAAAAAAAAAAACATTTTTAAAGAAATTAATGATAATTGAAAATTTATGCAACTTTCAGCAGCACATAATATATTTTGTAATAGTAATACTTTCGTTATTTTTCTACGTCATGCTACGATTTTTATATTTAAAGATTGGGAAAATTCCTGATATACCCATCTAAATATTTGAAATAGCTAATTTCCTCATTAAAATGTCATAATATCCAATATCTCCATATAAATTTGAACTTCTTTCTTGTATCCCCATTTATTTATTTTTCTTTTTATTTAATTATTTTAAAATTTAAAATGACTATTATACTCTTCTGATTGAAATGGACATATCCAGTGCTTGTCATTTTTATTCTTCTCCATACACTACTTTTGCTTCTAATTTTATTCTTCTGTCCATCTCTCCTACGGTAGCCAATGAGCTCTCGCTAAATCTAAAATCATCGAAAGCGATTACCGTGTCGTCCCTCCTCCACTAACCCGTTCATCTCGTGCACCGACGCCATCTCACTCCCTAAAGCCACTACGTCTCACGCACACAGAAGCGACGCCTTCTTTTTTTCAACGAACCTCTCATGCACACAAAATCTGCTCGCTCATCTCTTGATATTTCGATCCCATCGCACAGGTATTTTTTTACTTTAATGTGGAGGGAGCACTGTTATCAAAACCGGACCGGACCGGCCGGTTCAACCACAATAAATCGGAACCGAACAGGTTTATGGTTTGGCTCGCTATTTGGACCGGATATGCAATAAAACCGGATATATTTAATTAAACTGGATGGTTTTATATAAAAAAAACGGAGTAAAAGAAAAAAAACCGATTTTATATTAGTTTTTTGTCTATTATTGTCATGTGACTATTTTCAATTTTGAATGAAAATAACCAACTTTTGAGGAAAAAAAGGGAACAACTTTTTAGGAGAAAAAGTGGAATCTAATGTGTATTATTCTGTGGCTAACTTTGTGTAGTAATTTATATTTTGTAGCATACTTTTGTAAACAATTATGTGTTTAAGAATAATTCAACATTTGTTGCAATATTATTTTTTATAAACAAAATATTAATTCTAATATGGATCATTAGGGGTTCACTTCATCACAAAAACTAAAGAATTTCTATGTAGTTATTCAATTTATTTATGAATTATAAAATATAAAATTTCTTCAATGAAAAAAATATTTCATAATATTTTATTTAATTATTTTACTAATTTTAACAATAAGTTCTACATTTGAACTACAATAGATATATTATTTTCTAATAAAAAATAATTATTTCTAATATATAAATTTACTTTTATAGTACATTGTTAATATGTATATTGGAAATTTTATTACATAAAACATAATTATTTATAATAATAATTATATCTTATAAATAAATATATAAGTATTTAAAAAATCAGCAGTCAAACCGGTTGAACCATTGGTCTGATCAGTGAACTGTTAAACCGGAGCTTTACCGGGTTAACGTCCGGTTCGGTTCTGATAACATTGGGAGGGAGTGATACTTGGTACTTGTAAGTTCATAAAAAATATTGATTTAGATATTATGTAACTTTACATAAAAAAAAATATTATATCATACAAGATTATATCATGTAAGTTCATAAAAAAAGTTTGACAGATGAATATTGATTTAGAAAAGTTCTTTTGTGTATTATAATTAATAATTGGCAAACTATTGATAAGTAATGATATTAGCTTGTGAAATCACACAAGTAACAAAATATCATTCCCAGAAGAAGGAGGTACACAATATTATTCTATAAAAGAAAAAAATGTTGTTGTTCTAAATTAAACACATTAAATTATTTTCTTAATTCTAATGCATATATAATCTTATTTCAGCTGTTGAATGTAGGGCTAGAAACGAATCGAACCAAATCGAACTTAATCTAGTTTGAGTTCAAACTAATTTTAAACTAAACTAGTTCGAAATTAAAGTAGGGTTTCAAACAAAAAAGAAGAGCTTGAATTTGATTCGATACAATTCGAACCAGTTTCGAACAAAATTGGTTCGAAATTGAAGCAGGGTTTAGAACTAAAAAGAAGAGTTTAAAACCGAGTCAGACACAATTTGAGTTCGATTCGAACCAATTTCATACTGAATTGGATTTAATTTGTTTTAGAACCAAGCTAATTTAATTCATTTCGAACCTAATTTTTTTCCCAAATCGAACTCAATCGAATCCCTATTTTTCACCCCTACTCGAATACATGACAATAAAGTAGTTATTGTTTAAATATTATTGTCAATAATTATGTAGTTTTATTTAGGGGGAATTTCACGTATACCCCTCAAAAACTTCGAAATTACGTATTTCCCCCTCTAAATTTGGAAATTACATATTTCCCCCTCTAAAGTTCAAAAACTCACATATATACCCATTTTATTGTTTTTTATATTAAAACTCATTCTAAATATATAAAATACCTATTTTACCCTTCATTAAAAGCATAAAATATCCCATCGAACTCAAATTTGAATCTAAAGGGTTTTTCTACCGTCCGATCCGCACGTATTGCAATAAGATTATTGCGTGTTCGCTTCAAGATTCGTGCTAATCTAGCCCGTACGAATCTCAAAGCAATTTTGATATGTGTGCTCGCATTAAGATCTGTGTACATTGCATCAATTTCAGTGTTTGTTCGCTTCAAGATTCGTGCTGATCTAGTATGCACGGATCTCAAAGCAATTCAGACGGTAGAGGAACCTTTAGATTCAAATTGGAGTCAGATGGGTGTTTTATGCTTTTTAATAAAAGAGTAAAATAGGTATTTTATATATTTAGAATGAGTTTTAATATAAAAAACAATGAAATGGGTAAATATGTGAGTTTTTGAACTTTAGAGGGGGAAATATGTAATTTTCAAATTTAGAGGGGGAAATACGTAATTTTAAAGTTTTTGAGGGGTATACGTGAAATTCCCCCTTTTATTTAACATACAAATAATTAATTTTAATAGTACGTAGGCAGTTGACCGTTGAATGCATGTAAAAAAGTGTGCCCTCAATTGCGTCCATGTAGAAAAAAACCAGCTTGCTTTTCTATCTTTTTTATTGTCCGAATAAAAGTTCAATGAAGAGTAAGGTGAGTAAAAGTTTTTCCATATAAAATGTTTGTTTTATAGTTTTAAAAAAAATTACTTAAGAAGCAGAAAGATGATTGAAAATTTTAAAATTTTCATTTTAATATATTTGTTTAAAATCTCCACTTGTAATAATATTTGTTAATTTGAGAGGTTAAATTGAAAGTATCATATGTAATTAAAGATGCTCCAATATGGTATACCACTAAATCATTTCTGATATTTCTGTGATAACCGACATAAACGATAATGACATATTTAAATAGCAATTAACTTCTCTTTAATATTCATTCTCTAAATAATTAATTACTCTCTCTCTCTCTCTCCTCTCCTTAATAAGGGAACTAATACATTCTCTCCGAAATTCCTCTCTGATTGGTATCTCTTGAGGAAATAAATAAACTACCTTTTTTTTATTTGCTTCAACAGATAATGAACTCCTCTGATTTATTCTCCATTTAACATTCTGTCTCAGTCTTATTTATTTATGATTCTTGCTGGATATTATAAAGTTGTCATCCATCACTTCTATGCTCATACTCTAAGTAACGGCATTTTCGGATCATCTTGATTATGATTTTAAATTTTGCACGATAGAGACAAAATACATTTAAGGATTGTGTCTCGTACACAATCCAGATAATATTCTTTCAACTTGATTTATATATTTATTGTATTTATTAATTTATTTAACTATTTGAATTTTTGGAAATTTACTCCAACAATCTTAAATGTATGGCTCTTTTATTTGAATTTTTATTTTTATTTTTATTTAATATCTAACAGTTTTGAATTAAACTCTGACAATCTTAAATGTGGAGTCTTTAATTTCCTTTCAAACTGTATTTATTTTATTGAACGATCTAGTATATGAGATATGTGTGTATGTTTTAAATTTGTTAATTAATTAGTTTGTCATACATCAAATAAGATATGTAGCAAGTTATTAAAAAATAAAAGCATCACAATTACTTCTCAGTGTGGAAAAATGACTATACAAATCTTAAACTAGATTTCATGATCATATGATTCATTGTTTGAAATCCAATCTAACATATTTTAGATTAAAACTTAACACATTGATCATATGAATTGTGAGAAATTTAACATCAAAGGATATATATTTCACTTCAAAAAATAAGGAGCGAGAAGTCATTGTTGCACCTGAAATAGTTACGTGCAAAAAAAATTTGTAGAATGAAGTTATTTTTATAGAAATTCTCTTATTTTAAATTATATTTTATAATAAATATTTCTCTTTTTCTCTCAGAAAATAAATATTAATTTATCTTTTAAAGGAAGTTCGAAGGAACAGACATATATAATATACAACTCATAGATCTAGCATAAAAAAATTGCATCTGGATGGCGATAAAATGGCAGCAAAAGTTTAGATTAACAAAAGTACCTTCGCTATTTTGTGTTTAAATGAAAACGTAGTTGTTCTGAATTTTTTAGTAACAGTAATGTTATTCTCTTTAAAAAACATATATATAGTTTTGAGTTCTTTTATTTATTTTGAACAACAACAATGTTCAAATGTCTTATATTCTTATCTCTATTTAAAGTTGAACAATTGATTCAAATTATTTAATATAATCTCCATATATATTAAAAAAAATACTTAGTAATCAAAATTACTATATTTTAGAAGATTATTGAAATATTTATATATACAAAATAATTATTTTTTAGAAAAATTTAAATATATATATTTAAATATAGAGATGATGTTTTAAAGATAAGAATGTGAGTCTTAAGAGATAAAACACTAGGGTTATCTAGTAAGGATCGGGTAGAGGTATTTTCATATCCATACCTATAATGATAACAGAAAAAAAATCTTTACGCATTTCTATATTTTCGAATATGATACGGGTCAGGTAAATGGATAAAAAAATGCCACTGACATCGATCTTAATTTGTGCTTTTAATAAAATATTTTTCAAAATAAGAAAAAAAGAAAAATATAATAATGAATACAACTAATTTGTATTATAAAAATTTAATAAAATACATATCATTTTTATACAAAATATATATCTATATATATAATTTTATTTTTCAAAATTATCTTATACGATAACGAATAAGATAATTAAAAAATATATTATTCTTATCTGTATCCGATAAATTAATAAAAAAAAATATTTTTATCTGTATTTTTAAATACAATACGAGTCAAGAAACAAATAAAAGAATGCCATTGGAATCCTATCAAAAACAAGAGGCACTTTGAACAATTGATGAAAGTTGTAGTTAACAGCGAAAACAAAATGCCTTTTTCCCGGAGATGTGGATCAGAACCAATCCATCCAATTATTTGGAACTTGGAACTCATTTCCCCTGCATTAAAGGAGTGTACGTTAATAGATCTGCTCCGTCCAATTAACATCCGCACTAATTGTAAAGATCCCCGTGCGTTATAGGCGTGGGCCAAAAAGGCTCCGATGCTGATCAGACGGATAAGATGCATTAGTTGTAAAAGATGCTCTTTTTAGGTACTGCAGAGGATGTGGGGTCAGTGAGTTAGCCGCCAGATACTCCAAAAGTCAGAATCCGCATCACCCCAGGTGCAAGTGCTGAATCTGGACCATTCATTTCACTTGGCACGACTCGCAAAGCAGGCCCCCATAGTCTCAACAGCTACCGGATTGAGTTTAACCTGGATGAAATTAATCTGAACCGTCTATTTTTACAAATTGCACCTCAGGTACCTGGGCGGATACGGACTCCCAAAAGTCACGAGTCGAATAATATTTCTATGCTCTCCTCTCCATTGCTTCAAACGCCAACAACCTCTTACTCATAAACTCTCCACCATGGCTGACATTGGCGAAGCCTCCGAGCCTCTTCTCCCCGGCGACAGTGCATCCAGTTGGAGCCGATGGTGGAGACGCTGGTGCTTCTCCATCCCCTCCCCCGCCACCAATCTCCGCATCAAGAACGGTGTCTGGGCTGAGCTTGGCGGAGCTGTTGGTGACCTTGGCACCTATATCCCGATCGTTTTGGCTCTCACTCTTGTCAATCACCTAGATTTAGGTATTGCTTTGCCTTGCCTTGATGTATCTACATTATTGCTATTCAGATTGTATTAATTTGTTTACATATCCTTCTATTTTGCTTTTGTTTTGTCAGGTGAAAAATTTCCCTCAAAAAGCAGTATTATTTGCTATGTTGAGCTGTCCAAATTAAGTGAGAAAAGAACATGATGGAATTCTTAGTTGGTTTAAGTTGAGGTTTTAGTTGAATTGGTGAATTTGATCACCTCACAAATCATAATCATAGATGAATTTTATAGCAGATTTGTTGCATGCTACATGAAAAGAAAGAAAAAGAATGGAGGTAGAATTTGGGTAGTCAACAAAAGTGATAATATTTGAATCTAAGCTACTTGTAATTAAAAAAAATTCACTGTATTGAGTTGCATTTTTAGCACACTTCAGAGAAATTTTTTCCAATTTCCTTTATCCTAACAATTAAAATCCTGTTATCCATTTTTCTGAATGCGAATCCTCTGCATTAACTCAAAAGGGAATCTTTTGAGTTAATGAAATCCGACTCTTGCCTATAAGGGCTTTCACTATTAGTGCAGATCTAGTCTGCACGAATCTTGAAACAGATCGGATGGTCGAGATTCATTAACTCAAGAGATTCCCTTTTGAGTTAATGCAGAGGATACGAATTCCATTTTTCTGGGGTCAGTATTGTAATCCCGTTATAGGAATCCAGCTGAATTAATTTTATGTTGATTTTCTTTTAAACCCCTTTATCCATATTTGCTAACAGTGAACCTCACTCACAAATTTCCAGGCACAACCCTGATCTTCACTGCATTCTACAATGCCATAACCGGCATCCTCTTTGGCATCCCCATGCCAGTACAACCCATGAAATCAATTGCAGCAGTTGCTCTTTCTGCCTCACCTCACTTCACTATTCCACAAATCATGGCAGCTGGCCTCTCCACTGCTGCTGTTCTCTTTATCCTCGGAATCACCGGTCTCATGTCAACTATTTATCGCCTCCTACCCTTACCAGTTGTGCGTGGCATTCAACTCTCTCAAGGCCTATCTTTTGCTTTATCAGCCATTAAATACATAAGGTACAACCAAGATTTCACTTCTTCTACTTCTTCCTCAACCTCATCACCCCGCTCATGGATCGGTTTGGACGGCATAATTCTCGCACTTGTTGCTTTGTTATTTCTCGTAATCAGTACCGGGTCGGGTGATGATCAAGAGAGGAATGAAGATGGGGATTTGGATCGCACCCAGACCCGTTCGTGTAAACCTGTTTCTCGGATCCCTTCTGCATTGATAGTTTTTTTACTAGGTATTTTAATTTGTTTCATCCGGGACCCTTCCATTCTGCAAAATCTCAAATTTGGACCGTCAAAAGTTACAATAACGTCTATTTCCTGGGACGATTGGAAGATCGGTTTCTTACAAGGTGCTGTACCGCAAATCCCTCTTTCAGTACTGAATTCAGTTATAGCAGTTTGTAAACTCTCTTCAGATTTATTTCCGGAAAGCACTGAACTCTCCGCCACATCAGTATCAGTTAGTGTCGGGCTCATGAACCTAATTGGGTGCTGGTTCGGTGCAATGCCAGTATGTCATGGGGCAGGTGGCCTTGCCGGGCAGTACCGGTTTGGTGGGAGGAGTGGTGCCTCGGTTCTGTTTCTTGCAATTGGGAAACTTATTCTTGGGTTGGTTTTTGGCAATTCTTTTGTCACAATTCTAAGTCAATTTCCAATTGGGATTTTGGGGGTATTGCTACTGTTTTCTGGTATTGAATTAGCCATGGCATCTAGGGATATGAATAGCAAAGAGGAGTCGTTTGTCATGTTGGTTTGTGCAGCTGTGTCAATGACTGGTTCAGGTGCTGCATTAGGGTTTCTATGTGGTATTGTTTTATATGTGCTTCTGAGGCTAAGAGAGTTCAACTTCTCTGGTTTATTTGGGACAAGGACCAAGGATGATGAAGTTGAAGAAAATTAATGGAGAGTGGATTATTTGGGTATACACGTGATTCTTGTATGCATTGGATATAATACCTAATATATGAACAATAATAGTTGTTTTAAGTATTAGAAAAAGCTTGTATACTGAATTTTTTTTGTGGTTCATCTTGTAGTATACTTCTGATACAGCGTGATGCTCATTTTGAGTTACTCTTAATTGTCCAAAAACAATTATTATTTGAAGGTAATGCTCCTAATAATTAATTAATTGCTTAGGTTGAATTTAATGATGAAGTTTGAATAATTATCTGTATGACTGTATTTGATATGCTGGTGTATCTTTAAATTTTAATTGTGTTTCTTATTTTGGAGACATGTTATTAATGCCAATAAATTGACTATATTCTACATTTTTATGATTTACTGCTAATACAAATATACAATTTACATTAAATTTTATGATTTACTGTTATGTTGTACAATTTTATCAATTTATATCATTATATGCAATATGCTAATTAAGCAAATTATGTAATCGGTGATTAATTGATACATTGTACAATTTAACCAGTATAAATCACATCTCTATGGATGCACCAGGTTAAATATATCTCTATGGATGCAACAGGTTAAATATATCTCGATTTTTAAATTCCGTTTTTTAATTTCTATTTTTTAATTTCTGTTTTTGATTTTATATGTTATTGTTTTAAAGTAATTGATTCAAGATATTTTTATTTATATTTTATTGTACCTATTGAAAATAAATGAACGTTTACAAAAAATATTATCAATTTAAAATGGACGTTTAGAAAATATATTATCAATTTAAAATGTAAACTAAAAATTTCGAGATATAAATAAATTATGAAACTATATAATTAGTATGAGAATTTGAAAATAAAATAAAATGACTCTTGTAAAGAAACAAATAAATACATTTGTACTTAGCTGAATAAATATATAAATTTTCGCAAGAATAATTTTTATATACAAGTTACAAATTTTATTTATGTAAGAATTATAAAGATGTAACTTCATAATTTTATGTATATATATATACACACTATTTGATATTGAACTATTCAGATTTTAAAAATAGAATTATAAATACGTAATAATATTTATATGACACTGTTAAAAAAAAAACAAAAAAAAGTAGAAAACAAAACAGAAAAAAAAAAAGGACTGGACCGCTCGGACCACCTTACCCCTCAAAAATACAATCGACACGGATACAAAACGAGCAGGACACAGTTTTTGAAAAAAAAAAACCAGAGTTGCCCCGCTCAAAATATCCATAATATCTGTGCCCGACCTCTACTCATGCCTGTACCCGGATATGCTCGGCCCGCCCTGCCCCTACCCCAGAGCAGTTCGCTAACAATCCGCATCTCAGATGATGTTTAGGCTACAAATTTACCCGCATCACAATATATACTTTGAAAAACTAGTACGGTCTGCCCAACTACCAGCATAACACGTCAAAACACGTCTTATCAAACTACATTGTATCGGTATTCGTGTTGTGCGATTTGTTGTTACTGAACTGAACGGCAACTTTTCAATTCACTATTCCTGATTGGATTCAATTAATGGATGTTTTTTTTCTTTTTTTTCTTTTTTAAGATAATGATTTGCATATTCTTGGCTTTATCAGGATTTATGATTTATGGTTTAGGATTATACATATTAAATCTTAACGATATGTTTAGTTAGATTGAGAATAGACTATTTATTTCAAAATAACAAAGATAGAGAACTATTTTTATTTGTTTTATTAGAAAGTTATTCTCACAAAATGTTGAAACAAGCTATTATAATAAGACAAATGTCAATTTCACTATTCTTACTATTCTAAAATTGCAATTAAACATATCCTAAGCACACATAAATTTTTGCAGTTACTTGCTTCAAATTTAAAATAAATAAATAATTTGCGCAAAGTATCTTAGTTTTTTACCAACATAAAAATTAGTTTCTAACAAACTTATAATATGTATATCACATATAAGATTTGAAGTCCAATTTATGTTTTTTTAATAATAACGTTTCAAATTTAGTTTTTCAAATTTTAAAAATTATTATCTGAAGTTGAAATACTAATGTAATTAAATTATGTTGAAAATCCAAAAGAATTAAAAGACTAATTGATACAAAGCAAATACCAATAATAATACCAACTGGTGAAATCAGCTATCCAGATCCAAGCAAGCCACCCAAGCTAATTAAAAAAACTAGTTGCATTTATAATATTTTGAAATAAATGATAACAATAATAAAAACGCTAACCCTTAATTTAAGGATAAAGACGGAACCAATAAATTGAGAACATAATTTGATTATAACGTGGGAGATGCGTCTAATCTTGAGTAATATTAAATAAGTTCTTACTTTCTTATCTTATATTTAATTTCCTCTAATATTTTATAAAATATTTATTTCAGACTTTTATGATTTAGTAAATGCCAAATATATCAAATTTCTTGCATATCTTTAATTTATATTTTCAATTACAATTGAGTTGCTTGTTATTAATTTATAATGCGAGATTTCACATTTTATGCATGTTTAAACTAGTAAGGTCACAAGTTTTTTCTCTCATTGACAATTTTTTATTTCTACAATCCAGCAGTGTTGAAATTTTTTTTATTAAGATAACTTAACTCTGTGTTAGAAATAAGAATGAAATTAGCCCAAATCTTCAAATATACTAACAATCTGATCTGTACTAAAAATTTTGCTCCATGATCGAACTTGTTTTTGTAAGGATCTCGTTCTATGGGGATTTTATGTGAAGCAATCAAGTCTGACGCCCCTGCTACCGACCTGTTTGTGGGCCCACATGGACATTGTTACCCCCACAAATCAATGCAGTATTTTTGTTGGCCCACTTGGACACTGTTCCCCATGAAAACAGAGAAATAATGAAAATCTTTTTTTGCTTCAAAATAATGAAAATCAATATCACAAGAAACGAGTGAAATGCGAGGCGGGGTCCGGGCCCCCTCGGGTGGGTCCACTTCGCTGCGGCACCGTTACATATTTGGATACACTGAGTCGGTGAATAAAATAATTAGCCAAAATTGTGGTAAATGATAGGTATTTGATAATAGGTACAGAAAATCGCTAATAATTTGTGACTTGTTTGCTAAAATTTTGCAAGTACGAGTCAACTCAAATATTTAACCAGTTGAGCATGAACACAATTATCAACTTGGTATTGTCATTTTCTAAACTCAAGTTAACTTGCTGAGTAACTTGATAAATTGAACACAAACATATTCCAACTCACTCGAACTCGAATCATTAACAGCCTAGATACAACACAAAATAACGACCAGATATGCAGAATTATTTACCTCCTTGATGAAATTAAACTCTCAACTTAAATTAATATTTTTTTTCCCAATTATGCGCAATTATTTACAAGCATTTCTTCGGAAACAAACACAATACTGATCTCTTACAATGTATGAACAGACAAAGGCAATTGGAGTCTCTTCAATGCTTATTGCATCGTAATTAAGTTGAAATTGGTTATGCTTTATTTCTGATGTAACAGAGTATGAATACTGGTAATTTGGGATGCACAGTGCACTATTAGTTGATTAATAAAAAGGACATTCTGATTCTACTCTAATTAAACAACAACAAAAGAAAAACAGGGAAGCAAGAAAATTTCTATTCTATATTTTTCACTATGGACATGGCAGGCATCAGCAAAATTAAATAAAAAGAAGAGAAATCACTTAAATCCTTCCTTACAAAAATTATAAACGAAAATGCATTCATCACATAAGCTCAAAAATCAGGCCTCCAAAAATCAACATCGAGCGCTGATCCAACGAGATATATTATTTGTGTTTAATATTCCACAATAACATTCTTCTAATAATTGGAAAATAACATTCTTCTAAGATCTTTCTATTTAATATTCCACAATAACACCTTCCCATGTTCTTTCTCGATTTGTCAAATCAGCTCATATCATTGTAATACTTTTGAGAAAATAATATCCTCAATCACTGTCACGGAAATTTCATCTATTTTTTAATTTTATGATTCAAATTACAAATTACTTGTTCTCGAATTGGGGTGTTAGCTGCAGTAAAATGAAACGAGCTACAGTACTCTATTTGTATGTCTCATTAAATTATGGCGCTCTCAATTTTACATCAAATTGCACAGGGAAAATGGTTGCACCAAAAACATATAAAAAAAAGCAGGGTTGTGCACAAACCAAAAACACCATTAAAACTTCTGATATCCAAAAAATAAATACCAAACATTTTATATTATTTTTATTTTCTCACAAAAAAAAGGCTTGCACAATAAAAATACTACAAAATAAAACAAAATATGTTCACCATTAGCTGAATTCAGATCCAGTAAAGTAACATAATTTTTGGATTTTAAATCAGGACCGAACGATTCTAATCTGCAACAATTCATTCGAAATGGACCATGCACACATCCTGAGAAATGAATCCAAATCTCAAGACGATCTCGAGTGATGGATTCAAATCTGCGACAATCTATCTACTAGACGTCCCCAGTAATACCTCCAACTCAACTGGTGGAGACACCACAGCCAAGAATTCTTCATCTCTTTCCAGTGCAGACATGTACTCTGGTAATAAGCACACCTCCAAATCGATACTCCCACCGCCTTCCCATCCCGGATATGCCGAAACCTTGCCATCAAACTTATTTGCACTGCCGCTACGTGCTGCAATTGCCTTACCCCAACCGAAATCACAACCATACATGTTGAATCTTGGTGAACTGCCCATCATTATGCTATGTATGTCAAAAAATTGCAAGTTCAACACAAATGGATTTGCCATATACTTATGCATCAAGTCTCTGATGGTAGAGTCAGTATAATTAGCAACAGCTTCGTGTGCCAGCCACGCCGCAAAGCCGAGGTTGTTGTCTAGAAGGTCTCCTACTGTTGTAGTTGTGCTAATAGCGTAGACCGAGTTGCCAAAATAGTTTTCCGAGAGAGGGGGTTGTAACCTCGATCGATTTTGAATTGCCAAACGACAGCTGGTTTTCTGATCAGGAAGGAAGCGTCGTGCACGTATGATGCAGCGCCACATCAACGCACTCAAAGCTTGAAAAGTGGATATTGTACCTAAAAGAAACATATAATATTCAATTATACATGAACGATTTTATATTTATTCATTAGCAAGACCCAATTAATGATATATATGTTTAAATATAGAGTTGTTTCAAACAACAAAGCTCATTTTGGAAGTCAATTTCTTGAAAAGAAAATTACATCTTTATATCTATTTAATTAAACAAAAAATAGCATGCATAATATTCTCTGAAATAATTATTATTTACCATTTCCATATTCTTGGTTGGCTCTCGCCTTCAACTTTGTAAGACTTTGGCTAGAGAAGTGAAACATCCTCTCTCTTAGAGGCGGAGGAGAAAACTGTACAACAAACTCTGCAGGAGAAGAGTAGGAGAGCTTGATAGGGGGTTCTCCATAGCCTCCTATGAACCACTTATCATGAACCGGAAGCTGAGAGAGCACAACCTCCTTCCCTGCTGCTTTGCATCGGGCTATCTCTGCTCATGCATTGAAGAACATCCAAAAAGAGGTGCCATCACCCATCACATGGTTGAAAGCACAACCAATAAAGATTCCATCAATTAGCTCCGTAACCTATATTTTTTTTAAATGCGCAAAAATATTTATAAAATATATATTGCCAAGTCATGGAGGCAAAATTTCTGAACTTAAACTTAAAGAGATGCAGCCCAAAATTACCTGTGGGTACACAATATTTTTGGACATGTTATATATATCCGCTTTGCAAAAAAATTATCCTTATCCTTTTAGTTGTGTGTATATGTGTAATACTTCTTTTCTAGGCAGCAATATTGCTATATTATTATTATTATTATTATTATTATTATATATATATATTTTTTTTTAAAGTAGTGGAGATATCCACTAGTTTCATATAGAAACTAAATGTCTGACATGGTATCCAAAATAGGTACCAATATCAAGCACATGGAGTATTACAAGTAGAAAACTATCAGTATCTAAGATACCAGCACATCAGACAATAGAAAACATGGAAGGAAAAATTGGCCATTCCGGACCGGAATCGGCTGATTCACACTGGAATCGGACTGTTCCGATCCGAATTCTAGCTGAGTTACAAGGTAAACAATTTTCACATATAATTTCGGCCGAAACACCTCTACTCCAGTCAAATTTCGGTGAAAAAGAGTCAATTCCAGTCAAATTTCGGCTGAAAATTCAAACTGTTTCATCCTACAAAAATTATCGCTAGCGAGAATCGAACCAATGATGTATTGGATGAAAACAAAGAGGTTTACACCTGCACTATCTTTTCCTGTGTCTTGAACATGTATGAATGATATTTAAATTCTATATGGGTTTGAACTAATCACACATCAGAAACTGTATTATATTTTATAAATAAATTGTTTGTGTGTAACATTTTGTTCCAATATAATTTTTTTTAACATATCATTATTTTAGAATTCTCTTTACTCTTTTGTTGGTACAAAATAGGTTTTTGCCAAAAAGATCTGATATTTTTATCTGAATCAACCGATTTCACAATCAAGTGACTAATTATGATTCCGATTCCGATTCCAATTTTAATTTTTCCTTCTATGTTAGAAAATCACACACAAACTAACAAGAAACAAATCAAATAAAGAACTAAAAATGAAGCTAATTCCTCCCAGTTAACTTGATCCGCTTCACTCTGTTCTTCTCCAAACGTTGAATTTTGCTAAATTATTGTTATTTTAAGGTGAAGCTCATTCCTCCCAATTAACTTGATCAGCTTCACTCTGTTCTTCTCCAAATGTTGAATTTTGCTCTATTATTGTTATTTTAAGGTGAAACTAATTCCTCTCAATTAACTTGATCCGCTTCACTCTGTTCTTCTCCAAACGTTGGATTTTGCTATATTATTGTTATTTTACGGTATAAATTTTTTACATTAGCTATTGAGTAGTAGAAAGTAATTATACTTTTTCTGATTAAAAAATATTCTCAACTGACCTGAACAATGAGGAGCGGGTTGGTACACCCGTCAAAATTGACCGCCAGGTCAAGAGGAAAGAACTCTTTCAAAAACACTGGCAAATCCTGACCGTCTTCAGCGATCCCAATGCCATCCACCACGGCATGCACAAACTCCGCGCCATCCCCTTCGCAACCCACCTCCACGTGGCAAGTGATACCACCACCCTCGCACGTGACCGCCCTTATCCGGCCAGATAAGTAGTAGAAGTGGAAAAGTGCATCCTCTAGAGAACTCCTCAGCCGTTCGATGATTTCCTCCTCCAAGAGATCAGATGGTTTTCTGAACAGGAGGCCCTTTTGGATGTAGTGGCCAGAGAGCATGGCCGTGTCCCATGCGCTGAGGTGAAGCTGACGTGGAGCTTGGGGATTGGGTCTTGGAGTTACTGTGTAGGTTTTGACGGTGCGCACAGCGGGGGATTGAGAAGGCATTTTGTGTGGGAATAGAAGCGGAGAAGACTTATTGCCTTATGCTAAGAAACCAAGTGCAGAGAAACTCTAATTGATTAACGAATTAAAAATGGTTAGATAAGAAGGGAAATTCTTTATTTTATTAGTAAGTGCTCAATCATTGTACTGAACTAGATCTGAGATCGATTGTGAATAAGAATAAAAAAATAGAAATTTCTGCTGTACTCATACAAACTTTTCAAAATAGCCAATTTTTTCATAAAAATATCATAATATCTAGTGGTGTTAATGGTATCTTTTTGGCCGTTTATCCGACCCATATAGTATTTGATAAGATAGGTATGGGTAAGATATTTTTTTTCGTTAGCTTATTGAATATGTGTATGAGTAAGAAAACAATTTCGTTAATCAAATAAGTAAGGATATGAGTAATGACCATGGTTTCAGAAATCGGAATTAGAATCAGAATCAGACTTTTAACCGCTGAGTCAAAATCAGTTAAATCAGCCGGAATCAGAAGAATCGGATCGGTAACTCGGATATTTTTGGGAGAAGTCTTGTTTTGTAGTAAAAAAATAGAAAAAATTAATAAAAATAATTTGTAAAAAATCTATGTTAATTAAGAGTTTAAGACAATATTACACTCAAATAATCTACTAATTATATAATTTATTACAAATATTATAAACGTAACACATTTTTATTGCTAGAAACTATATTAAGCTGACTGAATTATCTCATTATCCTCTATATTAAAATACAAAAAAAAATATTATTATACAGAGTCAAAAAAATAGAAACATTAATATAATGTCAAATAAAAAATTAGTAGATGACATTTCTCAATTTCTGTCATTTCTTCCATTCTTTTTTTTGTGAAATGTAAAAAAATTATGGAGTCCGATAAAAAATTTTCTTTTCCATTTCTTCTTTTTTGTGGGGCCCACATATCTTTAATCTCTCGCTCACGTGCATGAACCTGGAATCCAAGAAAAAAAGAAATTCAACCCGGGGCCCACATATCTCTACTTTTTCATTTATGCAGTGACCCATATCTCCTTCTTCACGACGTCTACATGGGTCAAATTCAACTCGTTCATCCTTTCCTCTGCACTAGTTGCTTAGCAAAATCAAATTGAACAAAAAAAAATGTAGAATTGGTGAAACAATCAATCCCAAAACGTGAGAATCTGGCTAGAATCAGTGCATACTTGCTTCACTCAACCGATTCATCACTTTTCAACCAAGATTTTGGAAGAAAACTTGCTCGCCATGTAAGTTTGTTTAAAACTCAGCCAAGTCAAATACTGTTCATCCGAGTTTTGCCGAAAAACTCACATAGGCATGAGACTCGGGTGAAACTCGGATCGGACATGGTCGATTCCGAGTTGACTCAGAATCGACCAATTTCGGAACCATGGTAATGACTATTCGTATCTGTTACCCTATAAGATAACTATAAAATTGACATATATATACAAGTAGGGCGTTTGATCTAACAGGCAAAGTGGGGCCACAACTTGCGACTGAATTAGAGTCACTGGATCAGGAGGTCACCGAGGAGGAAATCAAAGCAACTGTCTTCCTGCTACCAAAAGGTAAATCTTCTGGGCCCGATGGGCTACCGGCTGAGTTTTTTCAGTCATTTTGGAAAATTCTGGGGAGGGATGTGATTGAATTCATTCAAAGGGTTCCTTTCGGGTAAAGATATAGGGTGCATTAATAGAGCTTCAATCACACTCATACCAAAGAAACAGGGGGCCTCAGAAATATCGGATTTCAGACCGATAAGTGTAATCAACACAGTGGCAAAAATCATTACAAAGCTTATGGCAAACAGGTTGCAGCCACATTTAAAACACTTAGTCTCAAATACCCAGACTGCTTTTGTCAAAGGTCGATCGATTATAGAGTCATTCCTAGTTGCTAGGGAATATCTAATTTTTTGTCAGAAAATGAAGATACCTTCAATCCTACTTAAAGTGGACTTTGCAAAGGCCTTCGATACGGTAGATTGGTCTTTCCTAACCAATCTTCTAATTGAACGAGGCTTCCCCCCCAAATGGCTTTCGGCCATGGTTTCTGTGCTGAAGTCGTCTTCCTCGGCGATCAAGGTAAATGGTTCATTAACTCCTTTTTTCAAACATGAGAGAGGCTTGCGTCAGGGAGACCCCCTCTCCCCAATGTTGTTCATACTGGTCACTGATTCCATAAACTGGTTCATTAAAAGCTCAATACCTTTAATGCACAGACCTATGGTCATCCAACCTAGGCCAATTCAATATGCGGATGATACAGTAATTTTTACGGAGGCTCACCCCACCTCCTTGAAGATCATTGCGCGAATTCTAAATGTTTACGCAAGACTGACCGGACTGAAAATTAATAATCAAAAGAGCAATTTCGTACCCATAGCCATTCCGCCCCACCTGATAGCAAACATAGAGCGCATCTTGCACTGCACCAAGGCAGAATTGCCGATCAGATACCTTGGACTACCGTTATCGCACCGCAAGCCGAGGAAGGTGGACTTCCAACCTCTTCTTGATGCGGTACAGGCAAGGCTAGCGGGCTGGAAATCAAACCTGCTTTCATACGGCGGAATGATAACCTTGATTAAAGCGGTATTAACAGCACTTCCGCTGCATTACATGCAAGCGATGCGTTTACCCAAGGGAATCATCAAACACATAGATAAGGCCCGTCGGTCATTTCTATGGAAGGGCAATGAGAATTGCAAAGGTATTAATTATTTAGTCGGTTGGAAAAAGGTGTGTGCTCTCAAGAACAATGGGGGAATGGGGATACTCGATCTTGACACACAAAATCAGGCGTTGCTACTTAAGTGGATGTGGAAACTTGACACAGAGGTTTCTGGCATGTTGGCACAAACAATTAGCAAATTATACGGTTCTTTGAATAGGGAGCAACTGGCCATCTCCAGTCAATGTTCCTTCTTCATGAGATTAGTTCTGGACCTATCACCCTTCTACCAGATCTCAATAGCGGAACAATCGATCAACAATATGGTGGTTTGGAGGTGGACAACTAGCCATATCTTTACGGCTGCGTCAGCTTATGCACAGCTACATGATAGAGGGCTAAGGAACATAACTAATGTGAGTATATGGAAACTTAAAATTCCATTGAAGGTAAGGATGTTTATATGGGTGGGAATGCAAAATAGATTGCTTACGCAACAGAGGCTGAGATTGAGAGGTTGCCAGGTATCGGTGGGATGCCACCTATGCGGAGACCATGGAGTTGAGACAGCAAAGCACATTATATTCTTATGTCCATATGCGAGTGGCTTGTGGAGGGAACTTCTATGCGGCTGGCACATAACTATTGCTCGATTTGCAGATGAATACTCCTGGAACCTATGGTGGAACGCGAGATCACGCTGCTGCCTCAGATGAGAAAATTGTGGGACTCTCTCTGCGCAGCAGGGTGCTGGGCCCTGTGGAAAGAACGCAATAAAAGACTATTTAGCCAGCAGCAGAGAACCGTTCAGACATTGGTCAATTCGGCCAAGGAGGAGGCGCTACATTGGTACCGGATACTGTAGTTAGGAACATTAAATACTTGTGTGTAAATAAATAAAATTAGGTATAATCTCTGTAAATAACTTTTTATATCAATGAATTGACAGTGCCTTGGTACACTGTCCTTCAAAAAAAAAATTAACATATATATATAATTCAATTTTCAACCCACTTAAATATATATATTAATGTTTTGAATTTTCTTCATTTATAAAAAATAATTTAGTTGGAACTGATTGCACATTTATTTTTATTTTTTATTAAAAATACAATTACATATTGTGAAATGAATGAGTTTTTAATATTTAATTTGTAAAATATAATAAAACTAATTATTATATTAGTATTATCCGTTATCACCCGCTACCGTTTCGTTGTTCGGTAATATTAACGGGTAAGGATAGAGTAGGGAAAAGTAAAATTTTAATAGATATGAGTAAAATATGAATAAAATCAATTTTAATAGGTATAAGTATGAAAATGTCTCCATCCGATTCGTACCGTATCCCATTGACACCCCTAATAATATCCAATATACCTATAAAAACTCAAACTTCTTTCTTTTGTCCCCTTTCATTGATTGAGTTGCTGCGCATCGTCAAGAAGTTGTTGAAGCAGAGCACCGTCAAAACTCAAAAGTTGTCCAAATTGAGACAATTCTCACGATTTGGATGACAAACGCAAGTTAATTAATTTGAGATTTTAACTTCCGTTTTGCATTTTTTCAAAAAAACACAATGGTGTCGCAAGAAATTGTGAAGCGCTAACGTATTTGGCTGAGTCGATTTGGGAGGAAGAATCTTCTTGCTTTTTGGTTTGGATAGACTTGGTGCATAATTTTATAATATAGAAAGTTGAAAATTTCTATTGGTTCATGGTGGACCTTGACTATTTATATATCCGGACCCAATGATCTAGTATATAGTTTTGCTGGTGAACCAATATGTAGTCAAGTGTATTGGTTGACTCATTCATAAAAATCTGTTTGACGGTAAATACAATATATTGAAAAATATTAAATAGCATTGTCAAATGTACTAACTAAATAAAATTAGTAATATTGAATATTGATGCATTATAAACGTTCCAAGTAAATGTGTTTGTCTCTAAAATTCTTATTTCGTTCCAACTCAATTGTTGCAATGTGTATTCTTGTTTGACTAATTAAGTAATTTGACTATATGTATATTCTATTTTGACTGAAGTAATCTAGTTTAGAAAATATATAATATATATTTTGAGTTGTCTTTAACTAAATATATAATATTTTATTTTCCTTTATATTATACTTAAATGCGATCCAATAAGGATTTCCTGATCAGCTTGAAATACTCATATTTTATTTTATTAGTGAGTTATATTAGTGCAAGAAATGATATTAATGTTATTTTTGATCAATTATTTTTTTACAATTTTTCTTATTTTTTTTTAAATGGAAAACAAGTTTTTTTTCGAAAATATCCGAGTTGACACAGCCAATTCCGACCGATTTCTTTGATTCCGAGTCAACCATAGACGTCTATCTGATTCCGATTTTCAAAACCATGAATTTAATATTATATTTAGTTATTCTAAAAAAAAATTACAAATATACCCTCCTCTCTCTCCTTCTCCTTCTCCTTCTCCTTCACATTTTTTTTTTTTTTGCAATTTACCTTCACATGCATTATACACAAAACTAAAGATGAAAATTTGACTTGTAAATTAGTCAATCGCCAAGCCCTTACTTTTCTTGTTGCCTAATCGTACTAATCTAACTAACGGTTCAGTATTTCTCATGTAATACGACCTGTAATAATGTTAGAAGTTTGTAATGACATATGCTAACTAACCATGAAATGGAAGCATGCACCAACAAGCAAACGCCGGCTCTTTGAAGAAAATAGATGTTACTGGCATTCCAATACAAACATACTCTGCACCAAGGGTTGTAATCTTGCTTGATTCAGAGTTGTTATTTATCTTTGTCAGCTATTATAGAATCCGTTCAAGCTCAAACTAATTAAGGTTAAAGTCCAAAGTTTCCATTTACCTTTTTGCTTATATATTGGCTCTGGTGCTATTTTCTGTCTGGTTATATCCTTGGAGATTAAATGAGCCTTTAAGTCCTTAACATTAAGATCAAAGAGAAGAACAGTTAATACAAGTAAATGGCATATGGCAATTATAAGTTGCTTGCTATTCAATTTTTTGTGGGATTTCGTCGAGCAGATAGCGAGTGGGCATGCCAAAGGGAGCATTAGGCAATGGGATTGTGAGAGGGACACATGCGAAGCAACCTTAAATGGTCACAACCCAGCAGGTTCTCTTCTTGTTTCTGCGAGCAAAGATTGTAAAGTCATTCTCTGGGATGTCATGGGTGAAGGAGAGAGGAGAGAGAGGAGAGTATATCTGTCAATTTTGTTTTTAGAATACTTCAACAAAATGTTAAATCAATGAAAGGGATCAAAGAATGAATATTGAGTTTTTATGAAGATATTGAATATTATAGTGTTTTCATGAGAAAATTGATTATTTGAAAGTTTGTATAGGTATACTAGAAATTTTTCTTAAAAAAATAGCGTGTAAAAGGAATATTAATTAATTAATCGAAGTGACAACTCATTGTGAATAGGGGAAATTTCACATATACCTCTCAAAACTTTAAAATTACATATTTTTTCCTCTAAAGTTTAAAATTACATATTTTTTTCTCTAAATTTCAAAAACTCACAAATTTACCATTTTTTTTATATTATAACTCATTCTAAAATTTTAAAAACTCATTTTACGGTCTATTAAAAGCATATAAAGCACATCCAACTCCAATTTAAATCTAAATGGTTCCTCAACCTTTTGATACACGTGCATCACATTAAAATTTGTGCGCAGCGCTTCAATATCAGTGCTGATCTAGCGCACACAAATATTAAAGCAATCTCAATTCGCCCACATCGTATTAAGATATGTGCACATCGTTTCAATATGTATGCGTGTTTGCATCAAGATTTGTGCAGATTTCACGCGCACATATCTAAAAGTAGTTTGGATGGTACAGGAATTGTTCATATTCAAATTTGAGTTTGATGGGCTTTATATGTTTTTAAAGGCATGTTCGGCTGCTCCCCACAAAATACTGTTCATGTGAGAAAAATAAAATTCACTCATATTTAATTTTTTTTTCCACATAAATAGTAAATTCCACATAAATATATATGAGACAGGCTAATACGCTTTCGGCAGCACTTCGGCCGAAGTGCTGCCACCCGTTTTTTGATTTTTCAAAATCCAAATGGTCGATCCGAACCGTTCATCTTGTTCTCCATATTAATATCTGCTTGGAGACCAAATTTTACATTTTTTGGAATTTTTTTGCTATTTATTAAGCCACTTTGAAAATCGCTGATCCAACGGTGGCTTGCCAAAACAGTAAAATCAGGGGTTCACCGTTGGATCAGCGATTTTCAAAGTGGCTTAATAAATAGCAAAAAAAATCCAAAAAATATAAAATTTGGTCCCCAAGCAGATATTAATATGGAGAACAAGATGAACGGTTCGGATCGACCATTTGGATTTTGAAAAATCGAAAAACGGGTGGCAGCACTTCGGCCGAAGTGCTGCCGAAAGCGTATTAGCCTGTCTATATATATATATATATATATATATATATATATATATTTTACATGAGTCGAGCCGAATCAATCACTTTTTCTTTCAAAACTGAACCGAACTAGAACCAAGTCATTTTGTTTTTCTCATTGAGCCAAGCCAAATTTGAGCCAAATCTTAATCATCAACAGCCTACCAAGTTAGCAGTAGGATGATAAAGCCACTATTTGGCAACAAATATTTTTGGGTAAATTTCGGTATAGGTCACTAAACTTTATTATTTGTCACAAATTGGTCACTCAACTTTGTTATTTGTCACAATCAAGTCTTTCTATACTTTTTCATTCAAAATTTTAACGGAATATTCCTATTCCGTCCAAAAAATTAACAGAATATACTCATTCCATCCAAAAATATTAACAAAATTAGCATATTCCATCCAAAATACTAACGGAATTAGCATATTCCATTAAAATTTTGGATGGAAAAAATAGAGGGACTCGATTGAGACAAATAACAAAATTGGGTGACTCAAAAGGGACAAATCAAAATTGAGTGATTAATTTGTGACAAATAACAAAGTTTAGTGATCTATAGTGGAATTTACCCAATATTTTTACTCAAAAAAATGTACCTGTTTAGGTATATTTGAGATTTTTTTTTATTTACAAAAATGAATAAAAAGAGTGACTCTTATCGCTTTTTTGGATTAAATCTTATCGCTTTGAAATTTGGTCTAGTGCGGAGTAGTATTATTGAGCTTTGAGATTCGTGTCAAGTTAAAAAGAATAGTCCAGATCCATTAATTGCGAAAGATTCTCTTGTGCAATATTATAGAGGATGTGAATTTCTAGTTGTACTGGATCAGATCGAACCAGATCTGAGATATAATAGCGTGTAAAAGGAGTATTCATAATAATACCTACTCAAAGCTAGCAGAGGCAATTCCTAGTGAAATCCCCCAAAATCCATAACCACAAACATCCCATGAATCACTAAATTAAAACCTCCTTCTACTTCTACTCAAAAAGCAATGGCCTCTACCATGACCGGCCAAGTACCATTCCACATGGCGGCAATAGCACATCCCGGCCGCGGCCACATCAATGCGGTAATGAGTTTTTGTCGTCTCCTTTCTGACCGAGGCGGTTTCCATATCTCATTCTTAGTCACTGAAGAATGGCGCTCCATTCTCTCCTCTGACCCGCCTCCCCCGGCTTGTGTGCAACTATGCACGATCCCGAACTGTATCCCATCTGAACGTGTCCGTGCAGTAGACAGGAACGGGTTCATGGATGCTGTTCTGACTAACATGGAGGAGCCATTTGAACGGTTGATAATCGAGCAGCTGGAGACACCCGTGCAGGCTATTGTCGCCGACACGTACTTGCCTTGGGTTGTAGAGGTTGGGAACAGAAGAGGCATACCGGTTTGCTCCTTGTTTCCCATGGCGGCTTGCTTCTTCCATGCTCTGGATAATTTCCACATGCTGCCAGTACATGTGCCCACAACTGATTCCATAGCAGGTAAAAGAAATGAACTAAGACAGTTTAATATATTCTTAATGGCAGCTAGTGTATTGTATTATATATGTGTGTGCTTAGTTTGTTGTCTTTACTCTTTAGGGTGCCGTGTCCATCTGTATTTGATACGTGTCGTGTTGTGCCAGTACGTCTTAGAAATAAAAGTGCCGTGTTGCGTTGTAGCAAAATAGTATTGAGACCGGACACAACATGAATATCAACATGACAATGTTTCTCAAAGTGTTTACAAAATAGTTCGTGTTAAAAAAAATAAGAAAAAATATCAAAAAAAGGCCAGCGTTTCTATTTTGGTAATTTTCATTTTATTTATTTATTTTTTTGCATGCACTATATGTGTTTTTTTTGTCAAATTTTCTGCGTTACTTGGGATTTTGGATTGTTGAGAAAAATTCATTACATGTACTAATTAAAAAAAATGGAACAATACGTAAAATTGTGTTCAAATTGGAAGATTTAGTTGAAATAATATGTTGCTAAATTTTAATTTCATTTTTTTAATTTAAACTTTAGTAGGGTTAAAACGGTCATTTTTTAATGTTTAACCGTAATTTTAACTTTAGTAGGGTCAAAATTTCAATTCTTAATGTTGATTTAACGCTAATGTTTTTTTCCTTTGAAACATAATGATCACTTTCATATTTGGTGTGATTGTTTAGTAAATGTAAATAAGTTGTTTTTTATTATATTGTGGAGCTTAATGGTGAGCCCTTGGAGCAATATATTCCTGGCCTACATCCTTTAAGGTCTAGTGATCTTAATACATTGCATACATTGAAGCAATGGAAGAAGATCCTTCAATATTTCCCTTGGGTAAAGAAACCACAATGTGTCCCTTCCACCACATTTTACGAGCTCGAATCCGACACAATTGACTTAATAAAGCAACAATTGCCATGCCCTGTTTACCCGATCGGACCTTGTATTCCATATTTAGAATTAAATGCTAAAAAAACAAACCCAGACCAAGACTACTACCTGACATGGCTTGATGAGCAACCGAAGAAGTCGGTCTTATACATCTCGCTCGGTAGCTTCCTCTCTGTATCACAAACTCAGTTAGAAGAACTTGCCTCTGGTTTGGTTACAAGTCAGGTTAAATTTTTATGGGTTGCCCGTGATAATTCTACTTGGATTCAAGAAATAGTAGGAGAAGATGGTTTGGTGGTGCCATGGTGTGAGCAACTAAAGGTGTTATGCCATCCTTCTATTGGAGGGTTTCTGACACACTGTGGCTGGAATTCTACACTTGAAGCAGTATATGCTGGTATACCAATGCTGACATTACCAATTTGTTCGGACCAAGATGTCGATAGTCGGCTTATAGTGGAGAAATGGAAGGTGGGTGTGAGATTACAGGGCAAAAGGGGAAAGGATGACATTGTTCCAAAACAGGAGATTGCAAAGGTTGTCAAGGAATTCATGGATTTGAATGGAGACAAGAGTAAAGAATTGAGAAAAGAGGCAATGAATTTGAAAGCAGCAGCGCATAATGCCATAGAAGTAGGAGGGTCTTCTTATAATAGCTTGAGTAATTTCATTGAAGGCCTGTCCATTAATTTTTGTTCTTGACAGTAAGGTTGAAGTAAATGTCTAAATTTCTTATATAAATTCTGAGATATCTCATATTTTGCGTGTTTTTTGGAAAATCTGAACTGTTCAGATATGTTCTACACGAATCTAAAAGCACACATACTACTGGAGTACTGGTCCCTTGCGCTGTCCTGAATAGGCACCGAACACGTCGGCCACACAAAATATGAGATATCTCAAGAGGCGGATCCATTAAATAACCCAATTTTTAGATTTAGATCTGGACCGTCCGATTTGAATCCGGACCAATCCGATCCGAAATGGAGCACACGGAGCCCTTTAATCTGACGGTCTGATTTGAATCTGATGATCCGAATCTAAACTAAAAAAATTGGTTACTTTAGGAAATCCGAACTCCTATATTTATGCCTCCAACCTGTCAAAGGCCCATATATATTCCGGTTTTTGGTACTTGACCGCATTTAATTCCTTCCAATATTTGTTCTCCCAAACCGTGCGAACCCAATTCTGCATGATCCAGAGGATTCTGGACTGCTCTGAACTGAACGGCCATTAATTTAATCTTGGGTTCATTGTAATTTGTATGCATAATTTTATAGTTCTAATTTTTTTTCTTCATATTATTCTACTTTAATAAACTTTCTTCTTACGGTTTAAAATAAAACTTATTTTTTTTCCTGACTGAACCTGCCGAGTTTTTTAAAAATACCCAAATTTATTAATATTTTATTATAAATAACCGGATGTTTGGAAAAATTATATTTATGCCCAAACTGTAAGATTTCCTTACGGTTTGGAATTTTTTTTTTTTTAGCCCAACTTTGCACCTTTGGTTAAAATATCAAAACACCTTCAAAAATCATGAAAATTTACCGACATGCATTTTTGACTTCATAGAATAAGATGTGAAGTTTCATACAAAATATCAAAACAGATAGTGAGATATCGGCTCTCAAAAATTGCCCGAACTGCTGAAAGAGTGCTTCTGAGCCCAAATTTGCACCTCTGATTAACATATCAAAACACCTTAAAAAATTATAAAAATTTACCAACATTCACTCTTGACTTCATAGAATAATAATGTGAAGTTTCATACAAAATCTCAAAACAGATCGTGAGATATCGGCTCTCACAAATTACCCGAACTGTTGAAGGAGTGCTTCTGAGCCCAAATTTGCACCTCTGATTAACATATCAAAAACCTTCAAAAATTATGAAAATTTACCGACATGAATTTTTGAAGTCAAGAATGTATGTCGGTAAATTTTCATGATTTTTGAAGGTGTTTTGATATGATAATCAGAGGTGCAAATTTGGGCTCAGAAGCACTCCTTCAGCAGTTCGGGTAATTTGTGAGAGCCGATATCTCACGATCTGTTTTGAGATTTTGTATGAAACTTCACATTATTATTCTATGAAGTCAAGAGTGCATATCGGTAAATTTTCATGATTTTTGAAGGTGTTTTGATATGTTAATCAGATGTGCAAATTTGAGCTCAGAAGCGCTCTTTCAACAGTTCGGGCAATTTTTGAGAACCGATATCTCACGATCTGTTTTGAGATTTTGTATGAAACTTCACAGTATTATTCTATGAAGTCAACAATGCATGTTGGTAAATTTTTATGATTTTTGAAGGTGTTTTGATATGTTAATCAGAGATGCAATTTTGGGCTAAAAAAAGCAAAAAAAATAAAAAAAAAAATATTGTTTTTTCAAACTGTAAGGAAATTTTACAGTTTGAAAAAAAAAATTCCAAATCGTAAAATTTCCTTACAGTTTGGGCATAAATATAATTTTGCTAAATATCTGATTATTTATAATAAAATATTAATAAATTTGGATATTTTTAAAAAACTCAGCTGAATCTGCTATTTTTTTTTTTTTTTTTTTGTGAGAAAGTGGGAAAATCCACCAAATCTCATTAAAAACTAGAGTGTTCAAATACTTTCAAGCTCCAAACATCTAGAGCCAAAAAGCATATACAAACTATTGTTTTTTTTTTCTTTTTGAAAGTTAGTGGTCGATAGCCTACTAACCTGTTATTGTTACTTTTGTGATAAAGAAAAGTGTCGATATATTTTTGAATAATAAAGACAAAAAGTACGCTATCTAGCTAGAAGCTGTAAGAAAAAGATTGGTGCTACATGCATGATCCTCTTAATAAGGAGGATTTAAATGTCTTTATTTTCTGTATCTTTACTGTGTTTTTATTTTTTAAAACTTTAATAACTCAAAACTTAAAATTTAAAAGTCAAAATAAAACCATTAGATATTATCTATATTATTTTCTCTATGTGTTCATAAAAAATTATCACATTTTAATTTTGTTTTTATATAAATCAATAAGTTTAAAAATCAACGTCTACAAATCATCCATATTAATGCATTTTTTTACAAGCTCTTGATGACAATCAAAATAAAATTGAAATGCCATAATTTTTTACACGTACATAAATAAAATGACATAGATCATATCCAACGGTTTTATTTTGACTTTTAAATTTTAAATTTTAAGTTATTAAAATTTTAAAAAAATAAAACCATAGTGGAGACACAAAAAATAAGACATTTGAACCCTCCTCTTCATTAATATATGGTAGCCAATGTTGGTGCAAGACTTGGAAAGTTTCCAGTGTCACCAACCGAGTTGCCAAAGTTGAATATAGCAATATGGAATGTGACGTTGTGCTTGTTGCTTGGTGCAACAATGAGATAATGGGTTTCAATAAATTCAAATTTTATTTTTTGTGAATAAAAAAAATATATTTTAGACTATTGAATTGATCAATCTTCTAAAAAATTAATTTGATAAAATTCTTGTTAGGATTTCTAAAGTAGAAAATGCTAGAAACAAGAGACAAAAATTTATGAGAAAGTTTAATAGCATTCCCTGACTTCATTCTTATATAGAGTACAAATGATATAATTTATAGCAACATTAATTTAAAAAAAAATAATTCTACAAATAGCACATCCTAAAATACTCTATACTAAAATACTAAATTCTTCCTCTTTAATATAGCATGCCAATTATTCTAGCATCCTGTTAAATCAAGTTTGATAAAAATATATGATAAGATAAGAGGTATACATAACAATTCTTAAATGAATTCTCAAAATTTTAGACTTGCTATTCTAGCATATCACTAACAGTGTTTTTAGACTGATCCGATGGACTTTTCAATTTCAAAGATAGAATATAATTTTCATGAAGAGAAAGTGATACCGATCCATACTTTTTCACTTAAACAGCACCTCTAATTGTGGGGGTCCACCCTCATCTCAGATCTTCTTTTGCACTCCGAAAATCTAGAATACTCTGTCTTTCGCTCTCTTATTTTATAACAATATCCATGAATAAAAACTCTCCCTTTAGCTGCCAAAATAGAAAGGCGGCCTAACCTTGGAAGACAAGTTAGCTGGTCTATGATAACACGTCTCTGTTTTTCAATCTTATCTCCATCCAATTTGATCATGCCTCCAGTTTTACTTGTCTTACAGGAAGAATAAAACAAGACTGAGGCTATGGTACTATGCATATCACGGGTTGTTACCGTATTACGACTCTATATTTGAGTTTTCAAATTATAACGGTTGATCCGAACCATTCATCTTGTTCTCCATATTAATATGTGTTTGGAAACCAAATTTTACATTTTTTGAAAAATATTTACTATTTTTTTAGATATTTAGAATATCACTTGATCTGAAAATTATGGACCATCCAAAAACAGTGATTTTCAATAAATTAAAAAAAAATAGTAAAAAAATTTCAAAAAAGATTTCAAAAAAATATGTGTTTAGTTATGTTAGGTTGTAGACTAAACAGTAGAATAAAGATTTTAAGTCTTACTTATTGCATCAAATTTGATTTAATCAAGTTGGATTTTAATAATGAATAAGCTGATTTTTAGACCAGTTTAAATTAGCCTAAACTAACCACCTCTTGATGGTTTATTTTTAATTTAGTATGTGACTTAACATATAATTGTTTTTATTATTTTTATCACTTTTGTAAGAAATGTAAAATAACTAATTAATTTTGTTTTTATTCAAGTATAAAGGAACTAATAACTTTATCAATTATAAATCAATATTTTTTTAAAATAGCATAATTGTATAAATCAACAAAATATGCAATCTAGAAAATAATTAAATAAAATATTTTTTGAAATTGTAATAAAAAAATAATTTTTTTTTATAATCAACCTAACATATTCTTGACAAATAAATTTGTACACATAAGTTTAATTTAAGAAGATTCACTAAATGCAATGTGAATGCATCTTTAAGATATATATAGAATTAATTTATGCATAACTTATTTTTGTACAATTATTTTCAATCATAATGAAATAAAATATGAAGAATAATTTTACTATTGATATTACAAATTTTGTAAAACAAAACAATTTATAATATCAAATCATGCCTTAAGCCACTGGATTCTTACTAAACAAGAAATAATTTAAATCAAGATATAACTTTTGACATCAACCAAACATAAATAGTTTAGGTCGACTTAAATTGGAATAACCAAGTTAGATCTTGCTAGCACCATATTAATATATAAGAAGTTCGTTCAATTTAGTATTTTATTATTTTGTTTTTCATGAAGATCACATTTCATATATGTATTAAGAAAGTACACATATTTAATTTATATATAATCATACATTAAACTTTTCTAAATTCCTACTTGGGTATTAATGCATTAATTAATCATATGACGCGCGGTATTTGAAGTGCAAATGGCCTTACTTTCAAAAGTAAAAAAAAAAAAAGAAGGTAAAAACCAATTAACCATACATCTGGCACGTGATTGATTAACCGGAAGTTTCCATTTCAGTTGGCAATGGAGAAAGAGGTGGATAACATGGATCAATTCTCCAATCAACCTCATATATTGTTGATAAACCATTCTTCCTTGCAATAAGTACCTTCATACAATTAGAGCACCTTAATTTCTCCGAAAACCAAGAGCTTGGAGCTAGCAATACCGATATCGAAAAGAGCTTAGAGCTAGACCAATTAAAACACAAGCAAATATGACTTGCTTCAGAGAAGAGTCAAATAAACCTCATTTTGTGTTAGTTCCACTAGCTGCTCAAGGCCATCTTATCCCCATGATAGACATTGGGTGCATCCTAGCCGAGCGTGGGGTGCATGTAAGCCTCATAATCACACCGGCAAATGCCAACCGCATCAAACCCATAATCAATCGGGCAAAAGAGGAAAATCTCTCAATAGAGTTCGTCGAGCTCAGTTTTCCAAATGTGAAGTTCGGTATGCCAGAAGGGTGTGAAAGTATCGATGCCGTCACTGATCATGGCCTCTTCAGGGCTTTATTTGAGGCCATTTATTCACTCGACGAGCCCTTGGAAGCTTTCCTCGGAAGCCTTGAACGACCGCCAAATTGCATGATCACTGATATGATGTGCAATGGATGGACGGGTCCTGTTGCACGAAAGTTCGGCATACCTAGGGTAATATTTCATGGACCATGTTGCTTTTATATATCTACTGATTATAATCTAGTGCAACACAAGGTGTATGATAGTACAACCGATGAGAACGAATATGTCGTTGTGCCAGACTTTCCTATTAAATTAGAAGTCACGAAAGCCCAAACACCGGGCTTCCTTAATAGCCCCTTGTTTGAAGATATGAGAAAGAAGTGTCTCGAAGAAGAGTCTACAGCTGATGGGGTGGTAATAAATACCTTCCTCGAGTTGGAGCAACTGTTTGTTGATAATTATGAGAAGCAGATTGCAAAAAAGGTCTGGACAATCGGACCAACTTGCCTTTACAACAATGATATTGAAATGAAAGTTGTTCGTGGAAATAAAGAGGCAATTGATCAAAAGCATCGAGTGCTAACCTGGCTCAACAGCAGGGATGCCGCATCAGTTTTGTACGTCAGTTTCGGTAGCCTTGCATACACAAACCCTCAGCAACTTATGGAGATCGGGAACGCCTTAGAGGCGTCAAACAAACCGTTCATATGGGTAATCAAGAAGATAGAAATGAAACCCGAGATTGAAAATTGGATATCTGCAGGGTTTGAAGAGAGAACAAAGGATAGAGGTCTTATTATTGTTGGATGGGCTCCCCAGATGGTGATTTTGTCACACCCGGCGGTTGGCGGCTTTATAACACATTGTGGATGGAACTCGTTGCTTGAGGCGATTTCTATGGGAGTACCGATGATCACATGGCCACGGTTTGCAGATCAATTTGTCAATGAGAAATTAATTGTGGATGTTCTCAGGATCGGAGTTAGTCTCGGTGTGAAAGTGCAGAACTTTGCTAACGAAGATGTTGTCACAGTGAAGAGCAATGACGTCAGAAAGGCAGTTTATGCTCTGATGGATGGAGGAATTGAAGCAGATGAAAGAAGAGAGAGGAGTAAAGATTTTTCTGACAAAGCAAAGAAGGCAATGAAGGAAGGAGGTTCATCATATACGCATTTTACTGATTTTATTCCCTATTTTACAAATGTAAATGAGCATTAGTGCATAATTGTAAAAGGGCACCAGTCAATTTTTTTGTTTTTGTTTTTTGTTTTATGATGCAATTAGTCAATTTGGATTAGACATAATGAATTAAATAATCATTCAATTATGTTGTTACAATAATGATAGTAAAGTAATCCTGACAAAAAGTTGGTAACCTAAAATGACAAAAATACATTTTATTTTATTTTATTTCTGTTTGATTCTATATACTGGCAACCGAATGTCAGTAATTGATTCATGTCTCCATGGTTTAGTGTCTACACTAGAATTTGTTTTCATTTGACATTCATGTTAAATGTTTTTCAAAATGTTTACGAATAGTTTACGTTAAAAGAACTATGGAAAAATGTCCACAAAAAATGCCAAAGTTGCTATTTTGGTCGTTTTCATTTTTTTTCATGTACTAGATATGTTTCTTTTTGGTCAAATTTTACGCGTTGATTTGAATTTTGGATTGTTGAGAAAATTCATTATATTTACGGAGCCTAATAATTATATTCCAAACAAAATCTCTGAGTATGTCCCCCAAGTAATTTAACTTGAAAAAACTTATAATGTTATATAACTTTCATTTCTAGTGCTAATATCCAAATATTTAAAGTTCTCACTACTAGAATCCCCAATATTAGCAACGGTAGGATTTTGATTGTAGCAACGGCGTGCCCTTGCTACAAGCCCGAAAAAGGCCATTAGCAAGCGTGGCGCTTGCAATAACTACCGTTGGTTAAAGCCCCCTTGCTAATACTTGGATTCTGATTTGTTGCAAGGGCTACGCTTGCTAATATTCTTGTCCAGGGTATTTGCAAGCGAGGCGCTTGCAAATAGCACGCTTGCTAATACATTGATTTTTGGCACCCAACTGAGTATTAGCAAGGTTATGTTTTGTGGGTCCCACTGAGTATAAGCAAGGATAAGTAGTGTAGGCCCCACAGAGTATTAGCAAGGAGCCAAGGATATCGTTTGTGGGTCCCACGTATTATTTGCAAAGATGTCCCATGTGGGTCCCACTTGATTATTAGCAAGGGTAACGAACGTAGGCCCCACCTAACTATTTGCAAGGGTATGAATGTGGTCCTACCTGACTATTGGCAAGAATATCTTTGATACTTTTTGCATGCTCCAATCCTATTGTCCTCTCACGTTGTACCAATCTAGTACCAACCCGATACCAACCCAATAAGTGGTTACATTTCCATTGAACCAAATTTACAAGAACAGATTGAAATATAGAGATAACATGTAATAAGCATTAATCAACAAAGTGTATTATCATACATTTTACTAAAATACCAAAAAGCAATACAACAACAGTACAAAAAATATAACCACGACCCATTAACAAAAATTTACAATAATTTACAGTCAACAAATTAGTTGCATAATTCTAAAATTTGTAATTAGCATCAATCATCATATACAACATTGACTTGGTCTTGTTACAAGTTTTCTCTAGGCAGAATGATAAACAATTACCGAGAAGAAAAACAAATAGATCATTTGAAGCGATCCTGCAATTTGCACAAGGAAAAAAAAAGTACATTAAAAAATTATCATATATTTAACCATAAGAAACTAAAATATGTTTACAACTTACAAGTCCTATTTTCAAGGCAAACTATAACTAAATTTTTAGTTGCTGCAAAACAAACAACAAGCTTTATTCCCTGAATAAAAGAAGTAATCACTTTCAAATGAAATCAAATTACACTAAAACTAAAGTAGCTGAAGAAGCATATGGCAATAAGTAATATTATGCTAGGGTCAGAGAGTAAAATATTGTGGAATGCTAGGGTGCATCAAGTGAACTGTCATTGGAACCTACAGCTTTAGTATCTATTTTTGTCAACCCGCAAGTAATCTATTTTATCATTGAATTTAAGGTTCTAATCAGTACAGAACCCCTCCCTCTATCCCAAATTGAACATTTGAATTCCAATCAAATGAAGAGAGACAAACAAACCTGGTATACTTTGCTTCGGGACAGATCGCAACAAGGGCATAACCATTGTCAGAGAAAGAAACGCACATACGAGCGGGATCACCATTAGAACCGTCGGTCTCTACCACAAATTTCACAACTACACGCACTCCATTTATCGCGTGAGATTCCTACAGCAACAGTATAAATTCATGTCTTTAAATTTTAACATTATTTATGTTATTCCCTTTGGACTATTTTCTGGTACTTTGGTGCACTGCACAGGATTTCAGAGAACACATGTAGAAAAAACTGCATATAATCATTCCTAGTATAAAGTAAATAAATATGCAGTTTCAGGCATGTGCAGTTTTACCACTTTAAGCAATCATAAAGGTCGTGAAGGCTATTTCTACATTTTCATTAAGGAACACTTAGTTGGATAATGTAGATAAAAAATAATACTAAGTTGTAATCAAATAAACCAACGGTAGCATCAACACAGCATCCTTTTAATTAAATAAACCAATGGTTGAATACCTGTTCCATGTTCTCTCTTGCACAAAAAAACTCTAATCTTAACACTATGCCCCAAGAACAGTTCCATTGTATTCCTTACAATCTGAAAATTGGATGCATATTCATATTAAATAAGTACCGTTATAGAGTGGTCAAATAGGCACGTCAAAGCACACGGTGCAAAAATTGAGCTCAGAAATGATAATTGTGAACAATTGAAGAAACCTAGGCATATACATTTCACAATTGAAAAAACCCTAGCTCAGATCCCAAATTTCGACCTAATTAATGGATAATCACAGTTGAAGAAACCTATTGCTTGAAATGAAAAGAATAACCTGAGAGAAGTCTGCCCCAGCAAAGAAGTAAATCGATCTAACCTTCCTCTAGATCTAAATCGCGCCAGAAATAAGAGTGTACGGCTGGGTTCGCAGAGCGGCAACGGAGGTGGTGGAGCAGCTAGCTCGAGTTTTAGTGGAGTAGCGGCGGAGGGCTTGACTAGGGTTTAGGGTGTGACGAGGTGGTGGTTAGGGGTGAGGGTGCGACGGAGGAGGTGGTGGAGTAGTGGCGAAGGAGGGGACAGGTGATTCACACGCTTGGAAGAGGTGAACGGCGGAGGAAAGGGGGAACGGGTAGTTTTCTTTGTTTCCGAGAGAGGGCATCGCTGGTTTTTTTGTTCTGAGAGGAAAGGTGAGCGGCGCCTAGGTTAGAAAAGTGAGATTTCTCGATCTCTCTCTGTTAGATGAATCTAGTGATGTTTTGGAGGGAATTGAAAATAGAGAGTGAGAGAAAATGAAGTGTGAGAATTCTCTGAGTTATCTCATATTTTGTGTGATTGACGTGTTCGGTGCTTATTCGGCGATAGCACGGGGGCCAGTGTTATTTGAGCTGTGATATTCGTGCAGAATGTATTGAACAGTTGAGCTTTTCCAACAAGTCACGTGAAATGTGAGATATCACAGAGGATGTGAGTTCGAAAATGAATGGGTTGGGTTTGGGAAAATGAAAACTTTGATATTTTGGTAGTCGGCAGAGAGAGAGATAATTTAATTTTTGGAAGAGGGTGAAATAAAAAAATTTGAATTAAAGAGAAACTACAGATTTAGCAAAATAATTCGTTTAATTAGATTGAATTTTATTTAACAAAAATATCTTTCGCAAAAATTTAAGATAAAAGTGAAAGTTTTGACAAATTAATTTTGACATCTAAAATTAGTTTTATTATGTTGAATTTGTGTATATGTAAGTTTAATTTATACAACAAATAATATAAAAAATATTAAATTTGTTTTTACAGCTTGTGTGGTCAAATCATATTTATAATTGTCAATTTTGAAGAATTTTATTATTATTTACCCTTTTGGTATTTCTAAACATTTGCGGACCGCTCATTTTCGCACAAGCAATTGACGATCAATCTGCAGTGAAATGATTTTAAATTAGTTTTGAAATAATCTAGAGAAAACATTGAACGTAACTATCACAAAATATCTTAAGTTTGATTGTGTCTGAGCTTCGATCCAACATGAAGTGTTTATAACCCTTCGATGTTTTAATATCCCGTCGACTCGATGGATGGGTAAATAAAAATATTTTTTAATCAAACTTTTGTCGCAAGAAGTAACTATAAAGATCTTTAATTTAAACGGTTTCGATCGACCAACAAATGATGTACTTATGTATGTCTTCACCGACTCGCAAAATTAGAGTTTATGACTTATATCTTACACGCATGAACATGATACAAAAACTCTTGTTTTGTAAATTAATGAAGACACGCGGGAATATATCGTTTGTTGGTTGATCGGAACCGTTGAAATTAAAGAGTATTGTATTTATTTTATTATAGAGAAGTTTGATGAAATTTTATTTTTATTTACCTATCCATCGAGTTGACGGAATATTGCATCATCAAATGGCTATAAACACTTTACGTTAGATCGAAGTTTAGACATAACCAAACTAGAGAAATTTTGTGTTCTTTATATTCAGAGTTTTCTCTTGATCATTTTAAAACACATTTGGATTCATTTCATTACAAATCAACCGTTGATTGATAACGTAAAATTGAACGGTTCAAAATTATTAGCTCAATTTTAAGAGGCAAACAATGATGAAATTATATAAAATTGACATTCATAAGTATTATTTGGCCATATAAGATGTAAAAAAGTAGAAAATATTTATTTTGAATTTTTTTCATATTAATTGATGTACAGTTATTATTTAAATTGTAGATTTGTAAATTATAGCCGTATGATGGGGGTTGAATGGTCTTGATTTCAAAGGAGGTGTCCATTTTAGAGGTGGTGGAGGGGAATCTATATTCTCCGAGGTATCTTAATATTTCTGTTTAAATCTGCCCTAGCTGAAAAGGCAGATCCCTTCAATATTCGTGCCAAAACTAATCAGACGTCTCCAATCTAAAATGGAGAAATTATGATACCTCAGGTGACATGAAATTGTGGGTAAGTGCATAATGCGATACAGAGATAGTTCTTCTCTGGGACTTGGGACTTGGTGTTTTTTTTTTCAAAACCAAACCAGATTTCGTGGAGGCAAAAGTTACCAAATTTTCATTTCCCTCAAATTTTTTGACATCTTCCCTCCACCTCTTTTGACTGCCGCCAAACCATCTTCCCGCCTGAGATTTTTCATTCCCTCCTAATTGGATTCCCCGCTCCAAATCCAAACACTATCGCCCTTTCTCGCTGCTGTCTCCCTATCTCTTTCTCACTAGCCGAACCCAAATTAGATCCGGTGTCTCCCCTCCACGTGACCACTGTCGACGCTTGCGGACCTCTCGTGACACATCCTAGGTTTTCCTGGTGTCTCTCTCTCCTTTACAATTCTTCAATTTTTAGGTGTATTATTAAGGTACGAATTCTTTTGTGTTGTTGGCCGGTCAAAAAATGAGTAAAAGATGGAGTCTGAGACAGAGCATAATACTTGATTTGAACTCTCGATTAATGAATCTAGGTTAAGTGGAGCACAATTTTTTCTTTTTGTATGTATACTGACAACACTATAACAGGGATGCATGCCTTTAAAGTGTTTGACAAAATGCCTGAACCAAAAAGAAATTGAAGAAATTGAAGTTAGTAATAAAAAAAAGTCTACCTTCACTCGTGCAGCTGCACGGCTTTAAAAAAAGGCTACCTTCTGTCATATGTTATTTATAATAACATTAATTGAATATTTAGTGTGCTGGTTGACACGTTCAACATTTTCCATGGATAGTCTCAATTAACTTTCATGTTAGCACTTTAAATGTCTGTGTTTCCATCTTGCCAGAATTGTAATATTTAGCATAAAATGGGCATGTTTGGGACCACTGTAACTGGTTTCTGTTCTGAATTGGACAAAAATAAAGTAAAGAAATTGCCCCCTTCCCCTCAATTATGCCTAACAGACGTACCATAAAAGGTGTATACCAGTTTCCTAATCCTAAACGAGTTATTTTTCCAGAATTTTTTTTTATATACACTGATTATATCATTTGAGGAATCTGATATATAAGTTGGATATGAAACAAGGGGAACATTTTTAGTTGCATTTGTACAAGTATCAAATTTAGCAGGGTATTTCTGCATAAGAATTTTTTTGGAAGAATTGTTCAAGGAAAGATGAATTGAAACAATGATAATTGATAGATGATGTTGATGTAATTAGAAATAATTCATGGGTTTTATTTGCAAAAAGATCAGTTTCTTGGGATGTTGTTTTGTTGACAGCTTTAATTTGAATAATTACATAATTTTTAGCAAAAAAGAGGATTATTTGTGAATGCATCTGCAAAAGAGTTATAAGTGTTTTAACAAAGCATATGTTGTTGAAATTATGTGTAGAGCAGCACAGCTGAGGGTTGGTGCAGATGGAGGTGCAAATCGGGTCTATGATGATATACCCTAACTGTTCCCAGATCAGGACCCATTGGAAGTTCGACTCAGGTTTCTCCTCTTTTTTGTTTTTTATGCATAACTATGTAGAGCTTAGCAATATCTGTAGTTGCCATGTCTATAGCAGTTCCAATTAGCCTTGTTAAATCCTTAACTTAGAGCAATAGGCCAATAAAGAAACTTAAATAGTAACATTATAGAATCAAATTTGATCTTGTTTGGTTCAATTGGTTAAATTGACCAATAAATTGATATTTAATCTTTGCAAGTAAATAGGGTTGGTTCGTAGTAACCCGCACCCCACCGACCCCACCAACGCCCACTTTTAAAAATTAAAATTATAAACTCAAATCGCAAGATTGCCCGTCGTGAGGAGAGGCTTGCCCAGGTATTTACAATACTTTCTTTATTGACTTGTCTAGGCAAACTGAAAATAGTGCATGTGTTTGCTTGCATTTTATGTGCCATCACAAGTCATAACCTTGACCTAAATCTGACTTGTCTAGGCAAACTGAAAAAATAAATCTCACGAACACAGGGTAATTTTGGAAGCCTACCAGTAAATAAAGGAACACAGAAAAATAAAATGATAAGTACATCCCTAATGTTATGCATTAGTCAGTAACCGCTGGAATAATTTATAATACAACATACTGGCTAGATAACTTTAAATTGTGAGGTAAGAACGTCAGCATTTGCAATAGTAAAAATTTCTGTTAGTATTAGTGTTTTGCTTAGTAAATTAAGTGTTGTTCATGAATTTTGAGCACTGGTACAGACCGTTACCCGTCTCTTTTATGTTCTGGTATGCTATTTTGATTTTTTCAAGGTCATTTCTGTAATTTTCTAGCATTCTGCACAATTCTGCATTATTCTGCAACATTCCAGGGCCTTTTCTGTAAATTTCCAGTATTCTATACATCTCTGGGTGAATTCTGGTAAATAACAGGGTCTGTAGTGCAAAATTTCAAGTCTGACAGTATTCAGGGACTGAAATGTGACAGAAAATAAAATAGTTTTAGAAAACAGTCCCTGGATAAGGACCTTTTCGTGACAGGATGAAAACAATTGTAGAATAAGTCCTTTCTAATGGGAATGTCATGAAGATAATAGTTTCAAAATGAAGAAAAGTTTAGCAATATAATTTTAAAATGCAATTTGAATTGAAGAAAATATTATGAGTTCTAGTTACAGCTTAAATTTCAATTAATGCAGGAGAGTTTTAGATTGTTACGAGATGATTCAAAACAAAATACGGATGCGTCTCAATGCAACTAAGACGAGTGGTACGTCTGTTTCATTCGTATCGGAGAGCCCAATTGCTATATTGGAGGTGCCATGTCTGAGCCATACCACCGAAAAAGTGCAAAATTCAGCATTGAGCCATGCAAAATCGAAATATAACATTGTATTTTGTTGTGGTTGTATTAATATTTCAAATTTATGTGATGGTTGTATTAATATTTATTGTGTCACAAAGGGAGATATCAAATTTAGGTGTCTCTCTGTCTAAGGGTGTCACAAACAATTGCAACGGTGGCCCTTGCTAATGATTTCCTTCTTTTACAATAAAATAATATAAACTAAAACTTAGAAAACATTAGCAACGGTGCCCCTTGCAAATAGTTAAGCCTTTCACAATAAACTAATATAATTTGAAACCTAAACTCAATTGCAACGGTGTCGCTTGCAAATATTCTTGACTTTAATAATAGAATAATATTAAAACAAACTGTTAAACATTTGCAACGGTGACGCTTGCAAATAGATATGGCATTCACAATAAAATATTATAAACATCTCAAGAACTTATGCAACGGTGGCCCTTGCAAATAATAAGGTCTTTTAGAATATAATAACATAAAAACCCACTCCAAAAACATTTGCAACGACGACGCTTACAAATAGTTTAGGCATTCACAATTAAATAATATAAACACAATCCTAAACATTATTTGCAACGGTTGCCCTTGCAACAAATGTGTGGCGTGTTTGGGGTGTTTAATAAAAAATAATATCTGGCATGTTTGGGGTGGGTCTTATTATTTGCAAGGGGGAATATGTGACATTAGCAAGGGCCAGTGGAAGACATTAGCAAGCGTGATTATTTGCAAGCGCCTCCCGTTGCAACAATATTAATTTAATCAGTGAAATTCAAAAGCTCTATTTCTTTTGCAAGGGGGCTTTCTACGCTTGCTAATAACGCTTCCTACCCTTGCTATTATTGGGGATTCTAGTAGTGTCTGTTTATAACATTTTACAATGCTACTCACAAGCATTTAAACCTCTGTCTGCAAGTATTAAAATTCTAAATATGTATAGTTTTAACTCCTAACTACTTTTGTTTTCAAGCCAAAAACATAAATATTGCTTTCACCCACTTTTTTTTTAAAAATTTTCTCTGATCATTCTCATCTATTTTTTCGACGATCTATGATGAATTTTGCAAATCTAAAAATATGAACGTTTTTTATCTGATTTTCTCTTTTAAATGAAATCCACGAAGAATAACTTTCAAGTTATATTTGTGTCGTAATTTTTTTACCACTTTAAATCTTTGTGACTTTCATTTTTTTTTTTACATTTTGCTTCAAAATAATTTAAACCTTTGTTTACCAGTATATAAACCTCATTAATAACACTTTAAATCTCTAGAATAAAACATATAAACTTCATGTACAAAGAATTAAAACATCAACATTTTAAAACATATAAACCTCAATAATAACATTGCACTTACAAAGCTCATTTACAAAGCATATAAAACTCATGTACAAAGAATTAAAACCTCAACAATAACATTTCAAAGTATATAAACCTTAACAATAACACTGCATTTAAAAAGCTCATTTACAAAGCATATAAACCTCATGTATAAAGAATTAAAACCTCAACAATAACATTTCAAAGTATATAAATCTCAACGATAATACTGCATTTACAAAGCATATAAACCTTATATACAAAGTCTTGAAATTTTTAATTGTTATAGACTGAGATTTAAAAACTTGAAAATTTAAAGTGCTCATGAGTTTTACTTTAAAAAAATAAATGATTTTAAAATTACTCAAAAGTATTTCCTCGTGGATATTATTTGAAAGATAAAATCGAATAGAAAATGTTTGTATTTTTAGATTCGTAAAATTTATCACTGATTGTCGAAAAAATAAATTATAATGATCAGAGAAAAAATAAAAAAGAGTGGGTGAAAGGAATATTTTCGTTTTTGTCTTGAAGACAAAAGTAGTTAGGAGTTAAAACTATGCAGATTTAGAATTTTAATGCTTTCAGACAGAGGTTTACATGCTTGTGGATAGCATTATAAATGTTATAAACATAGTTTTAAATATTTTGATATTAAAGATGGAAATGAAAGTTAGATAACATTGGAAATTTTTTTTGTTAAACTAATTGGGAGATGCGCTTGGAGTACCAGAACATTCAACTAAATAGAAAAATATGTAAAATTGAAAATTTAGCTAAAATAAAATGTTGCTAGTTCTTAATTTTTAATTTTTAACTTTAGTAGTGTTAAAATGGCCAGTTTTATATATTTTTTTTAAAAAAATTCAGCAATTGAATGCGTTAAACCATGTCAATTTTTATTTATCATCGAAACAACACTCCTAAGAAAATGAAACTGATAGACACGTAGACACATACGTCTAGCACCGAATTTTTTTTAAATATCATAATTAGAAGAAAAAAAATCAAAACACTGTACATTTGAGGGATTTCCATATTTACTCGGGCTGTACAGCCAATTTGCGACATATTAAAGGAGGCCGCAAATTAATTTAGAGGTCTCCAAAACTTAAATATATTTAATATTACATTACATTATTTTTTTGTGTTTTTGGGACCTTTAAGTCCATCTGCGGCCCCCCATAAATAAGCTGCAGATTGACTATGCAGCTCGGGGGTTGTTTTAGTTTATTTTTTTATTATGATAAAAATAAAAATTTCGGCGTCTAGCATTGCGTGTTGTGTTCTCTAGAGTTGTTGTTTTCCCGTGTTACTTTCCTGAAATTTTTATTAATGGAAAAAGTATTAATTAAATATTGAGATTAGAGAAAGCTTTTGAATTTTTTTTCAAAAATAGAGAAAACGTGATGAAGAATCACGGCCACTGACCGTTACAATTTATCACGGCCAAGTTTACATCTTAATTAACATGCCAATTAAGTTCGAGCTTCTAAATAACTGAATCGGACAAAAAACCGAAAAAAAACCTATCCGTGATTCTTAATACCGGCCATAAAAATATTTAAAAATCATGTCCGTGATAATTAGCTACGGCCTAGAGAAACACCCAAAAAAAATATATAAAAGTCTGCTACGGCCCAATTTTTTTCTCCGGCCTGAATGAAAACTAAATGTTCTCCTTTTATTGGAAGTCCCGATAAAAAGCTGAATGTTTTTAAAGTTCTCCATTTACTTATTACATAGTACCTCTGAATTAGTAAAAAATATTCTCCTTTTACTGGAAGTCCCGATAAGAAGCTGAGAAGACGAACGACCCCTTTCATGCAGGAGCGAGTACGATGCAGCAGGCATTGATGTATGCACAAACCGAAGTAGAGAGAGGAAATTGGCAGAGGTATGAAATTCATACAGATTGTAAATTGTTAGCATAATTACTGACAAGTCGAAATATGGAAGGGCTGCCATCATGGAGAGCCACTGACAGGATATCAACTTGGATGGAATATGCTAACAAAATGAAAGACAGAGTAAGAATTTCATACACAAGAAGAGAGGCACTACACCAACCTCATCTCCTTGCAAACTGGGCTAGAAAACAGAAAAGAGGCTTTCAAACATACCGAGATTACCATGTGCAGATAGCAATTCCATTGCAGGGAAAAATCGACAACCAATTCTTCACCATGCAGATACCAGGAGATTCAAGAGGAACTGACAACAGAGATGAGATAGAATAGAGGCGACTTTTATTTTTATCAAATTTCTAGATGTAATGAGCATGAATGGGCAGAAAACAAGCCTTGTAACAGACTTTTAATTTTTAGTTAATGGTAGAAACCTACGGGTCATTTCAAAAAACAAAAAAAGCTACGGCCCAATTTTCCTCTGGCCGGTACAAGGCATCACGGACAGAACAGATTTTTTTTTTTTTGCTGTTTTTCTCCTGGCCGTTTCAACCCATAACGGACAGGGATTTTTTTCGGTTTTTGCCCAGTTCAAGTATTAGAAGCTCAAGCTAAGTTGGCATGTTAATTAAGGTGTAAACCTGGCCGTGATTCTTCATCACGTTTTCTCTATTTTTGAAAAATATCTAAAAGTTTCCTCTAATCTCAATATTTAATTAATATTTTTCCTATTAATAAAAATTTCGGTGTTACTTTCTGCATACCACTAACTTGCAGCATTTAGATTTTTTTTTTTATTTATAGGAAAGCCCCTAGGTTTTTATGGATATTTATTGTATTGCTCCTTAAAATTGCTTGCTCAAAAAATAACATAAAAATATTGTTTAATTATCAAAGTACAAGGTACGTGTCTTTGTTATAGAAACAAGTAAAAAGAAAAACTCTGTATTAATTCCATTAATATCCATTCCAATCAATTTTGAAAAAATATGAATAAAATTCACAAAACAAATATCTACTATAATTAATTAAAATCACATGTACTGCATGCCCTAAACTATTTTAATTAAGTTGCATAGCAGATTTTGTGAATCTTAACTTAAATTGTTTGTATTGCCCTTTTAAAAATAAAAACATATACTAATTAATAAGAGATAGTGGGAAAGAGTCTCGCTTAATAAAAACAAATCAATCATAAAACCTAATCTCAATTTTTCTTTTTCAAATAAAATGAGTTTTAGTTTAAATTTAGATCTAGTCTGGTCTGGTTTGTTTCTAACTCCAACTATACCAGACCTATTACGGTGTTGGGCTGACCAAATAAAAAATTGGTGCGGATGAGTATGAACGAGCCGATGGGAAGATAGGCTTCTCTATCATCCCTAATTTTAATAATGTTTTTCTTATTTCAATAATCCTCCAATATCTCATAATTAAGTAATGTTTTAATATTTTTGGCACAATAAATTTTGTTGTTGATTTTAAGAGCTTAATAACAACTTACTTTCACTACCATATATCTAGCATAAATGTTTATAAGTTTGCTATAAAGTTTTTCATTCTATAGTCATGAGATCTTAAATAATACTTTTTGCGTGGATGTGACATATTATTTGCATGAATCTCTCATCTATATTTTGTTGCATGAATCACTAAAACATAACCGTACCATTAACCTGGAGAAGAAAATTGTATGGGCCTGGTTAGTTTCTGGGTCGATCGAGAATAAAATAATATTTCAAAAGAGAAGGAAAAAATAATTGAATCTGAGATATGCTTTTGGGGCTCGGCCCATAGGAAAGAAAATTAAAGAAATTATTTTCAAAACTTGGGGCTGCTGTCTTAGTCTTACCCTCTCGAAATAATAAAACGGTGGTGTCCGGAATTAGCTACGGTGCTGTCAAGAAATTAATTCGGTTTTGTCAAAAACATTAATCTCACAAAGACAAATTAAAAAATATTCAACAAGTTATATAACCTTTTTGTGATTTTGTAATCGCCAAGCTCAGTTGTGTGAGCTTGTAACCGAAGTGGAGGCAGAGTCGCAGAGATGAAATTTGACGATAAGTTGCTAGTCGGTGTGACATTGTCAAACCCCAAAACTTTGTAATGCTAGGCGGAGCATCTTAATCGTCCGTGTCACCTTTCACTGTTTATTATTATTATGTCGACTTTGCGAAGATAAAGTTTGATAGATTTTTTTAAAATTAACATCAAGAAATGAGCAAGAATTAATCTTTAAATCGGCAACACCATGCATGGAGCTCTAATGTCGGACTGTCACCAGTAAATTACAAATTTTAATTAGCAGCAAAACTATCATTTTTTCGGATATTGAGAGAATAGTTGCCTATTTGATATCTTGAAATACTTTTATTACATAGTGTTTTGGGCATGTCTTTATCATTCATGCATGGCTAATAAATGCTTATGCTGTGGAAACAAGGGTGAATGAAAATGAATTGTTAATAATATTTTTCTTCTGGTAAATTGTAAGATAATTGCATCTATAAACACAAATTGGTATCATCATCCAATTTATTCCTAACAAATCTTCTTGTTCTTGATATTTTTTCCCCCCTACAAGAGAGGAAACCAATTTCTATCTTCTTTGCAAACTATATTTCTTTAATTTTAATTTGAAAAAAGAAAAGTAGAGGTGTTAATTACACTGCCCCTTTCCTCCCCTGAGAAATATTACAGTATCAAGAAAGGAAGAGCAAACTACTGAAAAGAAACCGTTGTTTAATTTATGATACAAAATTCGACCTGACAACTATAACAACAGAGCAAAACATTGAAATTTATATTTAAAATGCTCGAAAGAAATGTAGGTGTATGAAACTATAGACAGTTTACCAGTCACTTGTTACCTCATGGCCTGGACTGGCACATCCTACTACTTTAATTTAAATTTGTCATTTAAAGTCTCGGCCCAACAATTTAAGACGAGTGAGTCTATGGTACTATGCATATTACGATTTGTTATCATGCTACGACTCTATATTTGAGTTTTCAAATCCTAATGGTTGATCTGAACCGTTCATCTTGTTCTCCATATTAATTTGTGTTTGGAGACCAAATTTTATATTTTTTGAAATTTTGTTACTATTTTTCTAGATTTATTGAAAATCACTGCTTTTAGATGGTCTAGAATTTTCAGATCAAGTGATTTTCTAAATATCTAAAAAAATAGTAAAAAATTTTCAAAAAATGTAAAATTTGGTCTCCAAACACATATTAATATGGGAAACAAGATGAACGGTTCGGATCGACCGTTAGGATTTGAAAACTCGAATATAGAGCCGTAGCACAGTAACAACCCGTGATATGCATAATACCATAGACTCACTCATTTAAGATTCTATTCAATTTCTATTCTTTTCTTTTTCCTTTGTATTAATTTAACATTTTATGCAAATTCAGTCCTTCTAATGGAATTTTGAAAAGTTTCACGGAACCCTTTGTATTATTTTATCTTATTAATTTAAAAGCTTATGCATTTCAGACCATTTAGACCACTTGGAAGTTCTGAACAAGCAAATTTTGCAAATTTACACAAAACCTTTCAGATTTCATCAACTTTCGCAAAGAAAGTTCCTCTAATTGCACAGGAAAAGCATCGGTATTAATCATGAATCGTCAAGTAGATCAAATTTGAAAATTTAAATTTGTCATTTAAAGTCAATACAGTATATAAGTTTTAAAATTAAATTCACTTGAAAGCTTAGTGAACTTAAAAATATCACATAAATCAGCAAGCTACTAAAAATAACTATGAACACATAAATCAGCAAGCTATTTATTGAGTTTGATTATAGTCATAGTCACAAGATTCGCAAATATATATATATATATATTTTTGTAATAGCGAACCAAACAATGAATTATTCGGTTGACCAAATTTTGACTGAATTATTAACAAATTTTCCAAATTTTTTTCCAATATTGCTAATTATTCGTGAACTTTTTTTTTCTCCCTTGTGAGAATGAGATCTCCGATCTGAATAATTCTGAATCACTCCCGAATTATAACTAAATAATTCCCAAATCACGAATTTTTGACTCCATCAAACTGAATCGGAATAATTCATTTATTATCACTATAATTATTACTAGCTAAGACATATATAGACAAGTCTTGGAAGGTCTGATGTTGCCACTCTTCTGCCGTTTCCAGTTAGTCATCTTGTCCAATATTCATAGCATCAAATATGAGATAGGGACTTTTTTTTTCTAAGGCTCTGTTCGGCAGATTACTATTCACGTGGGAAAAAAAATTCACTCAGACTGAAGTTTTTTTCCCACGTTGAATAGTAAAAATTAGTTCAAAACTTTTGATTCATATTTCTTAGTAGGCCGCCAAACAGGACCTAAGTTTGGATTTCTCCAATGAAATCTTAATGTTGAGATTGCAACCCATCCAACTCGGCTAGGGGTGTCAATGAAACCCTTTTAATCGTTTACCCAACCTGTACTGTATTCGATAAGATGGGTATGGGTAAAAAAAAAAATTGTTAGCTTATGGGATATGGGTATGGGTAAGGGTAAGGGTAACGATTTTTTTTTTGTTAGCTAAATGGGTAAGGTACGGGTAAAGGCTATTTCGTACCTATTACCGTATAGGATAATTATACAAAATATAATAATGTTTGAACAATAATTAGTGAGTATTTCCGTTATTTAGTGTATTATTTTTGTTCTAAGAAAAATATTAAACATATTATTTTTATGTGCATGTCTTGTTCTTTAATTAAATAATTAAATTTGTCGGAAGATATATTTTTGTTTTTGAATTCGCTTGTTTTATAAAGAATACAATTTAGTTGAAATTGATTGCACATTTATTTTTATTTTTTATTAGTAATGTCATTGCATATGTGAGAAATAAATGAGTTTTGATTTTATATTTGTAAAATATAATAAAACTAATTATTATACTAGTATTATTCGTTATTCACCTGCTACCATTTCATTATCTGATAATTTGAACGGATAAGGGTAGGGTGGGGTAGGGTAAGGTCAATTCTTAATGGGTAATGGTAGGGTATGGGTAAGATCATTCTTAATGGTGATATGAAAATACTTTCATCCGACGCGTATCGTATCCATTGACACTACTGACATCGGTACTAATCATCAATCATGAAGTAGATCAATTTTGGCAATTTAAATTTGTCATTTAAAGTCAATACAGTATATAGGTTTTAAAATTAATTTCACTTGAAAGCTTATTAGTGAACTTAAAAATATCACATAAATCAGCAAGCTACTAAAAATAAATATGAACACATAAATCAGCAAGCTATTTATTGAGTTTGATTATAACCATAGTCACAAGATTTATAAATAATTCATTTTTTTTTTTGTAATGGCGAACCGAACAATGAATTATCCAGTTGACCAAATTTTGACTAAATTATTCATAAATAATTCGCAAATTTTCCAAAAATTTCCAATATCACTAATTATTTGTGATTTTTTTTTGCTCCCTTGTGAGAATGAGATCTCCAGTCTAAATAATTCTGAATAACTCCCTAAATATAACCAAATAATTCCTGAATCATAAATTTTTGACTCCATCGAACTGAACCGGAATAATTCATTTATTTATCACTATAATTATGACTAGCTAAGACATATATAGACAAGTCTTGAAATCTTGAAAGGTCTGATGTTGCCACTCTTCTGTCGTTTCCAGTTAGTCATCTTGTCCAATATTCAGTGCATCAGATCTGAGATAGGACGACCTTTTTCCCTAAGTTTGGTTTTCTCCAATGAAAACTTAATGTTGAGATTGCAACCCATCCAACTCGGCTCCAAATGACACGTTGGCAGCATATATCAGATCATGTCAAAATGAGTTCAAACTATAAGAATATTATCAACATTGCCTATATACAATAATGAAAGAAAATCCATGAACAATACTATCGGTATACTCTCGCAGTTACTATCGTTGCTAATAGAAAAAGCACCTTTCTATCAGTATATTCTCGCAGAAAGTCAATTTTATCCTCGCAGTTTCAATATATATCTTGCTGACGAAAATTTTATCCTCGTGGTTTAAGTATACTATCAATATATATATCTTGCCGACAAAAATTGATATTTACGAGAATATAAAGGTTTCAATATCTACTTTTCATATCTCATCATACCTTATATATTGTATCTTTATTTTTAAATTCTAATATGTCGATTCAAACCGCTAAATATGATAACCATACTAAAATATGTTTGGGAATGAAATTTTATAAATTTTGGAAATCTTTTACTATTTTTTAGATAGGCAGAATCATTGTTTTTAAGTAGTCCAAATACAATAATTTTGTACCAATCTTAAAAAATAGTAAAAAGGTTGCAAAATTATAAAATTTCATTCCCAACCATATTTTAGTATGGATATCATATTTAGCAGTTCAGATCGATAGTTTTGATTTTAAAAACAAAGATATACAATATGAAGTATGATAAAGTATAAAAGACATAACGTATTGGAACCCCTCCTCTTATGAGAATATTGCTAATACTAACATGGATATCTGCAAAAATACCAACGTAATTAAGCATTTTTATCTTCATAGATAGTCCTAAATTCTGTAATTCGCTATAGTCTGTAGATCGTTTATATTTTTAAATTCTTCTTATGAAATTTTTGTAGTTCTCTCCAAAAACAATGAACGGTGAAGAGAAGAGTAATATAAAAGCTCTCTCATGTTATGGAAGAGAGAGAGACGGAATTCAGCGAAATGAAAGCGCTTTTGCATGCTTTCATATTATGAAAGCTTGCAAATTATTAAAGGTCTCCACAACACTGAAAGCAAAAATGAAATTGCCAGTGAGGATTCGATGATTGCCACATCGGATTTTGCAATTCCATTTGAAAGCCGATGGAGATGCTCTGATAACACTCTTTATAATGTGTTGGAATGAAGCTACTTTCTAAATTAATATTTTGTGTGTTTTGTATGTACTCTGGTGTGTTTTACTTGAATGTTTGACTGTTAGGTTAATAGTAGGTGTGATTGCTGGTCCTTTGTGGTAGGCATCCTGTTGTTGGAGAGTAAGACATAGGTTTGCAAGTTAAACTTGTTAACTGATGTGATGACCATGTCCTTTTCAAATATGAAGTCAGTAAACTGTGCTCGCATTCTTTAGTTAACTTAGACTCTCCGCTCTTATTGTGTGGTTTGCTTGCTTTGTTGTCCTGTAAAATTCTTTGGTAGGATTCCTTGATTGCCTCTACTTTATAGCAACATTTTTTTTGTATATGTACAATGCTACTAGAAATGCTGCCAATAGGAGGAACCAAACATATTTTCTTTTGCACTTGTACAGGAGGTATTCAGACGACTTGATTATTTAAAAGGAGACTCAAATGCGTGCTCTTGGAGATCTAATAGAGCAATGAACACTCATTAGTAACATAAGAGGTATCACTCCTTTAAAATCAATCAACAACATAAAAGAATTCCTCTCTTTTTATTCAAACCTTAACATAAATGAATTCCTCTCATTTACAAATAAACAATCACAAATTTTTCTCAACTGTACACACAATCAATCAACAACCCCATAACAGTTCATACACACGTATATTTTTTGTACACATTCTTCTTTGCTTCAAGATATATTCCTCTTTGCCTTGGAGGCAGGAAATTTTGGTGCAAACAGATTTGGAACAACCCTGAGAATCAAATTCAGAGTCAGATTGAGAGATAAAATAACTAAAATTGAGTAGAATTATGGTAATTTTCTGCACTTCGAGATGTTGTATCTTACCTTTGTATGCGTGATTGTGTCCTTCTGCATGTAGAAAATTTATCATCATCAGTCATTTGCTTTGCTTTGGTATTTTCTTCGGAAAAATTTTTAATAGGGGGCACACTTTCCTTTCTTTTGGCTGCTTCGGTAATGCGACTGCTGTTTTTCCATTTACAGTAATAGCAGTGGCTGTGCTGGTTCCTGCAGCCGTTTGCTGAGCTGGATCCATTGGCATTGGCACTGCTTTTGCCTATGAAAAGAATTTGTAATAAATCAGTAAAGGAAATTACTTTTTTGAGGAAATATATATATATATATATATCTCCATTCTATTATTAAGCACGTTGGGTGTCCGATTCGCTAACGGTCACGATTGAAAGATGAAATTTCATATTTAATCTCTGTCCTTCAATCAAATAATTTGTCTTCTTTTAATTAAATCATATTTTTTACGTGTAGAAGTCTAAATTTAGTTAAAAATATACTTACCACACATACGACCACACAATATGTTACAATTAAAATTAAATACACTGCCTTTTAGTGACTTTTTATTAGTTTCCATGTTTTCTTATTTCACCTTCTTTATATAGAATCAAACTTTTATTTGTTTCCACTATTATTTGTCTTTATTTGTTTCTATACAGATCCCTACGGCATAATGGAAAAAAAATTAAGTCCTCCAAAAAGCAAATCAACTCTCTTTCCATATCACTTGGTAAGCAAATTAAGTTATATTAAAGGGGTCTTGATTGAAAATCTCGTAATGCAATAAAATAATATGAAGAAAATGATAGAATTTACTATAGTTTCACTCATCTTATTTTGACAATAATTTATGTTCATCTTTATTAAGTTAGTTTTAATAACCAATACTTGTTTGATATAAATAAATAAAAATATGTTTTTCACCATCAGTGTTGAATGAAGAAATAAAACAATTATTTGTTCCTTCTTTGAATTTAGTATACATGGATTATTAGTGTTGCAAATAATTCTGAAAAAAAAAATTGTGTATGTTATCTTCTACTGCTATTTATTATTTATCTATATATTCAGTCTTAAAGTTCAATCTTATAATATAACTCCGTTGCAACGCACGGATACTATACTAGTATATATATATCTATATATATATTGAGGAAAGTAAAGGAAATTACTTTGCTTCCATGAAAAACAAAAAATCAAGTTCTATTGACTTCCTCAACGTACCAATCTGCGGAACTGGAGATTGTAGAAGAGTTGGAGATACCGCTGTTTAGCTAGCCTCTCCTCTTTATTCAACAGCCTCCAAAAACCGTATATCGATCCCATGTTTAGCACTCTAGTTGCGTATATCTTCCATGTATAGCTACAAATGAAGTAGACAGAATTTATCAGGTTTTTATTTGAACAGAGACAAGATTTTTGTAAAGAAGAATTATAGTATGAGTTATGTTGAGTGTGTACCATTCCATTATGCGTTTAAGACCATCAGTGGAAACCTTATTCCAATAGCTGGGATCATCCCTGCATTTCTCAAAAAAGTCTACAATTTTATTGCTTGACTCATCGCCATTCAACGGGTTGATATGGAAACCCGAGACACCATCAACTATGATCTCTGAGGGGCCGCCTTGGTTTGTTGCAAAGGTTGGTAGGCCGCAGCTCATTGCCTCCAAAACTGTCAACCCAAATGCTTCGTACAAAGCCGGCTGACAACAAAATAAACATGGAGGGGGGGGGGGGGGGGGGGGGGGGGTATTCCCAATATTATGTAGTTTTATCATTATTGATTTTGTAATAATATTAATCTATATTCATACCTGAACAAATGCACCCTTTGAATCTGCAATGATTCAGTACAGCTCGCTGTTGCGGTTGCGGTTAGTCTGTCCCTGGATCCATCGGAACTGACCCGTTAGCTGATACTTTGTGATCAGAGACCTCATCTTGTTGATTTCCTTGATCTCTTCTCTAACTTTTGATTTTGAAGGATCCAGTAACCCAGTAACAACTACCAGGTTGACAAGGTCCCTCAGCTGCTTGTTTTTGCCGTACCACTCAACCAAACCTGTTATATTCTTCACAGTGACGAGACGTGCCATTGAGAAAATTATGGGTTTCTTTCTGTCAGCCAGGTAACCTCTGTTTATCAAACAACATGATAATTAACACCAGGAAAAAAAATACAATTAAATGTTATACTACTAAAGCCACTAATCTTCAAAAGCAAAAAATGTTCTACTACTATTTATTTTTCCTTTAAATAAATTGTTGCCAATAGAAGTAAATTCTAATTCAGAAAAAAATAAGGGGCTCAATTTTTTTTTTTTTTTGTGATTAAACTTTCTTACACATGCTCTTCGTTTTCAACTTTGCTATAGAGAAGCTCCTCGATTTTTGGGTGGAAGTTTGTAAATCGCTTTCGTTTCTGTGTGTACGGGAAGTACATGGTCTGGTCGACACCTGGTGCAGCAATGTTGAATTTCGGGTCAAATACATTGATACTGGATGCATACCGGCAAAGACCCGGCATGGTGAACGCGTAGTGGCTCTCATATTGACCTGGCTTGTCCTTGCTGCATTATTAGTTAACATTATAATGAAGTTAGGGGTAGCAAACTATATGAAGTGAATAACACAATAAAACCATCATTTTGTTTCCCAGTCCTAATTGGAATTTCAAGTCAAATAACTAAACCTTCCAGCTATTTCCTGATAACTGCTGGTGATAATGAAATCACTGGTGTTCATAGCGATCATGTCGGCCGTGAATTGGCATGAGAAATGGTACTTCTGGTCAAGTTCCTTCCAAGTTACATCAGAATCTTCATACCTTGTTTTATCCAGAGCATGTGCAATTGTTCCCTTTTTGTTTCCATACAAAATTAAATCATTAGCCATTGGCATGTTGTCCCTTTGCGGTACGAAATCCTTATATACTATGGAAGAAGTCCACAACCTTTTAAAATCATAAATAACCAAATGAAGAGGAAAACAACAACAACAAATAAAATTAATCCTTCTATATAGAAATTTCTTTTATGGAACTATTTATTTGTTGGACATAAATTTGTCGAATTATATTTTACACCTATATGGTATTTTTCATAAATTGTGGTGTATAAGCTCATACCTGAATAACTCCAAGTTTGGTTGACACAAGAGAGGCCACCAAATTACCGTTGGAGTAATTACCAATAATTAAATCTGGCTTCCCCTTCATGTGGTCAACGATCGTAGTGGCTGCATCCTATAATTCCATCACATATCAGTTAGCTGTAGAATGCTCTTTTAATTAGCATTGAAGGCACATCCCCGACAATTTAACCTGTACAGTGTACATCATTAACAGATTTTTTAACAAACCTGAGCATATCTCTCCAGGTAAGGGTATAGGTCGACATAGGACACCCATTGACGAAGCACGCTGGTCTCGGTTCGGAACGGTATGCGAAGGATGTGGGAATGGCTTGTGCTGAAGATAGGTTCAAGTTCTTGGTTGCATTTAGTTCCTTTGGCATCTGGTATCAGCCTTGTTACCTATAGAAATAAAAAGTTCGCATGTTAAATAAATATTAGTGCTAAATCACATATATGATATATGTATTGATTTTGGAAGATAGATGTTTACCACAAGGATTTGAGGTTTTATAGAAAGACCCATAAGCTTGATTCTTTGAAGAATTTCTTCTTCGAATGCTCTTACTTGATCGAGAATGTACACCACCTAGTTCGACAAAAGATTTCAGTTGGATTTTTCTGTAATTTTAAATGAACTAAAGTTGAGCTTTTTTTAAAGTAAAGTTCAAAATCTTCATGATTTTGTACCTGACCACCGGTGTCAGGCAAGCCGGAAACATTCTCTTGACCAAAGTAACCCTGTGGAGAAAATATGACAATATTGAAAATAGTAGGTACTCTACTGAAAAACTTGTTCATGTTGGCTGGATCTGGTGCTTGTAGAACTTCAGAGAGAGAATTCACAGTCTCCTTGACATGTTCGGCAGTGTCACCCCATCCCTTCTCTAATCCCCATTCCTGAAATCTGTAATTTTCAGGTGTTAGCAAGAAAAACTTATACAGTGCCATTTTATGAATTAATGGTTTAATTTGTTAAGTTGTTTCTTTAAAAGAAAGAAAAGAGAAGTTATCATGTTGTTAAGTGCTTTTATGTAGCTTGACAATTCTAATAAAATCATATCAACTTTACTTATGTTCTATAAGATAAAAGCTGATATGATATCATTTTGCAGTTCTTATCCAAAATAGAAAAGTACCTCAGCTCAAATTTCCGGAAAGGCGTATTTCTTGGAAGACCGCTTACAAAAACTTCAGCGAGAAGCAAAGCAGTTTGAAGTTTGTTCACAGTATCGAGTGTATCATTTATCATTAATTTCTATAAATATCAAACAGTAGCTTACTGATTAGGAGTTTGGGACAGTACCAACTACCAAGTGTACTATACAAATGGTAGTGAAATTTCACAACAACAACAAAAATACAAAATTAAAAAAAATTGATGACATTTGTACAGGTTAAGAAAACTGGTAATTAAATAACTAGTTATTACTAACTTCGCCACGGTAGTTAAGTGCAAGCAAGTAGTCTAATAGAGGTTTCATGCTGTCAGGCCCCTTTGCTAGCTTAGATGATATGAATCTAGATATGAATTGCAGTCCGTTTCCTATTGAAGACGGCAAAGTGAGATGAGGTGTTGACAGATCGAGTGCCCCGAAATCAACTTCAAGGGCATTATCGTCCTTTGCCCTGTAATGTTGCATGCAAAATTAACACAGCTGAAGTCAATTAGACAAAAAATATATATATATATATCTATGTAACCAGGATGACCATGGTTTTTATTTCTCTTTGTTATTTTCAGGTTGTTTTTATATACTTTCGGTGTGTTAAATTTTTTTCTTACCATTTTTCATCATATAATGTCTCCTTAAATTTAAGATACTCAGATGGTGTTATTCCTTCAACCGAGAGATCATCTGCATGAACCTTGACATACTCCCATATTCCCGGGTTTGTCCGCACCGCAAATACCATAAGCGGTGGAAGTACCACCGCTTCCTAAAAATCATAATATATAACATTTTATTATTTATTTTCTCAAGTTCAATGCTGTTTACGTATTTTGGGAACCAAAAAGGAAAAAAAAAAAGGATGACTAAAAGATTGTATCTTTTTTTGATATATCTCCCATATAGGTAAATAGATATTCTTTGATCCAATTTTCTTTTTATTCGTTACACTTATTTTAATTTTTCTCTAGATTTTCCTTGGCATAGCCATTAGCAGCCTTTATATGAAACTAAAAGCAGAGATACCGAGCTGAAGAGCTTGTATTTACCTGTGTAGAACAAATAATGTAGCCAAGAAAGCCTTCCATCAATTTGTCTTTCTCGACTTTGTCATCCATCGATTTATCGAGCTCTTCCATCAATTGCAGGTTCTTCATCAGTCTCTTTCCCTTTGAGATGTACCTGAATTGCATACTTGAACTATTACACACAGCAATTTATATTTTATATCCTGGCCTCATTCCATTTTTACATGAATATTGCTTTGGGATATTGTCATGTAAAATTAAACAAATTATCCTTCATAGGCCAATGAAAACATAGCATATAGATAGTTAATTTGATGTAAGAGCTACAGTAATATACCGTGCAAAGCATTGTTTCATCTGATAACGACTTTGTCTCAACGCCTCCGGCATGCTATCAACAATGCTATCTGACCATTTGAAACTAAGCGAAGCTGCCATTTATTTTTTTGTGTGTTTTTGTGGAGGGGGATTTGACTTAATTTGAATGGTCCTTTGTTTTCAAAGGGATTGTTTTTTGGTGTAGCTTGATGGCTAGGTTGAGGCAATTTATAGTACATGGTATTAAGTGGGAATTAGGAAATGCTTGCTGGAATAGTGGAATAGGAAAAGGGAGGCAAGGAGAGAAAGCACTTTCTCTGGGACTGAGAGAAGTTAATTCCAAAGAAATTTAAGAGGGCAAGAAAGGGATTTTCCATTGTCTCATTTTTTAAATTTCTAAATCAGCTTTTGAGGTTTATCAATCCCTTAGGAATAGTATCTTATTATTTCTTTCATTTCTTTTTTACAGTACAGCAAGGTACCAAAGGTTTCTGTAATTAAATAAAACTAGCGCACGTGAATTCGAATGTCAGCAGTACCCTAACATGCTAACAAAATATAGAACATTTGTTAGCACTCAATAAAGTTTTGTGTTTATTCAGATGATGGGATTCTCCAAAACGAATTATAATCGTAAAAATAATTTGTATTTTAATTTAGAATTTGATCTACAATTTCTAAAAAAAAAAAAAATTATTTACATCAAACTTTGAAAAATTCACTGAATAATTTGAAATTTACAACGATGTATATTTATTGACTTTGTTGAAATGTCAAATAAAACTTTAATCGTATAACATGAACACACATTAAATCTATAAAATTGACAAGAACCACAATATTTTAGTTTTTAGTTTTGCTTTATTTTAATAACAATGATTAACATTATCAAATTAATTTGTTGTCAACGAATCAGTAGATGTTTGGAATTTGTGTCAAGTCATTTTAAATAAATCCGTGTAACATTTCAACTCTGCGCAATTGATCAATTGCAAGTGTGAACAATAGAATGAAGAAAATATACAGTTATAGAATAAGAACAATAAAGAAGTCAAAATTTAATTTTAACATAGATTATGTTCCAATTTGTTGGAATTTATAGATTATGTTCCAATTTGTTGTAGAAATTCAAGCTCCTCTTTTTTAAACCCATACACAGATTGCAACACCAAAAGCACCACATGAATTTCCAGTTCCTGCTCTGATAAGTAATGTAAATCCATCTCAAAATGAAAATGTTTTCCTATAAAAGAAAGGAACATTAAATTAAGTACTACTTTATAAAGACATGATGAGGCAGTCGAGCTGCTTCTAGATGTGCATGTTTTTGCTACGAAGCAATCTGATTGATTTGTCTAAGCCACCTCTATCAATTGAGTTTTTTTTTTTTGTTGTTCTCTAAAATTTTAAAATATTATAAAAATTATTACTATTAGTCTCTCTCATAAAATAAAATTACATGATATCTATTCATTCATCTAGCTCTCCTTATGTCAATTTTCTAGTTCTGTCCTTGTTATTTTTTAAAGAAAATGAACAAATTTGAATTCCAAAACCAAGTAAATATTTTAACAAAGCAGTTTGAGCTTCATACAACACATACTATATAAATACAAAACAAAGCTACATATAATTCGTGCACTGCACGAAGGAAACTGCTCTGTTAAAATCCTTAAGTTTGGCGACTAGTTGCAACTATACTGCAACAAAATGATTTCAAGGGCCCAATACCCAAAATAACATAAAATGTTTAAAGCCGAAAGACGTATTGTCACGACTACGCTACCAGATCAGGGATCGCAATAAGAGAGGCACCCTCACATCCATCCTTCAGCTTGTTAACCTATTTTGCAATCAAAAACAAACAAAAAAACAATATAGAATCAGCTACAAAGATCAGTAACTGATTATTTAACGACACACTTCTCTATAATTAGCTTATTTAAACGAAACTGACCGGATTAATCCATACAAATTTAAATCAAATTATGCTTGCATATTTAAACGGCGATAGCGCCTAGGTCTAGGTTATGAATAAAATAAGTCACACAATATCCATATCATTGCATTGCACACAATCATATAATTTCACAAATTATCATAATACACAATCTTATCATTTCACAAATCAAATTTGAACCTCAGACCCGCTATCCCATTAAATATGTCATCATAATCAAATATCCAATTTAACTACACAAATCGAAAACACAAATTATAGAGAAGTATGATTACCTAATAGTGATAAATCCATAAATTCAAATCGAATGCAGCGACTGTTCAAAACCAATGCGATGTAGTCGGAATTCCAATCGGACATATATAATTAAATGATTATTAGTATCGAAATATGAGATGTAAGTAGAATATATAAAAGCAAGTGACTGAAAGAAGCATTTTAATTTTCTATAACCTTATCAGTAACATGCTCTAGATTAGGAAGGTTCTTGAGTTTTAGGCATTGAACAACACGCACTGTGGTAAGCTGTGCCATAGCATTCAATTTTACCTCCCAAAAATCCAAGTTCTCCAATTTGAAAAGTTCTAAAAACTGCAATTGTGGAAATCCATTTGTGGAGCAAACCATCTTCTTCCCTGTGTATGCTCCATCTTGTAAGCTCAGATATTTCAGTGTTTGTAGTCTTTCTAATGTAGACATAGGGTCTTCCTTCAAACCAGACTTGATTAGGATGAGCTTCACAAGATTTGGTGAAAATTTAATATTATCTATGAACAGTTTCCTACAATTCCATTCTCCCTCTAATTTAATCAACTTCACTGTCTCAAGAGTGGGAAAGGCCCTAGTGTCAGCCAACTCTGATGGTAAAATGTCACCAATAATTGTCATTGAGAGGAGATTAACCATGTGACTCAGCAGGTTAGAAATAGATTTCTAGTATGGATTTGATTTGGAGTTTGGATTGTCCCTGTTTGAAATTGCTAACTTTCTAAGGTTGATCAGGAACTGTGGAAAGTTCTCTAGCCACGACTCGGGAACCACAACTGTTTTAAGGATTTGCAGGTCATCTATATTTGCTGTGGAGGGTGGGCCTTTAATATGGGAGCTAGGGTTGACATATACATGACGAAGGGTTTTGATTGTCCATAGAGATTCAGGTATAGTTTCTATACTTGTATCTCTAACATCTAATGTTTTGAGCCATACCATGTCCCCAATATTTTCAGGAAGCTTAGATATGTTACTACCCCTCAAGCCCAGATATTTTAGATGTTCTAGATATTCTAGGAGAGTAATGCCAGGTAAAAATGTTTTTGGGATTGTGGATTTCCTTAATTCCAACACATCCAGAAGTCTGATATTTTCAAGAATGTTACTTATTCTCAAAACATTCATATCAAAATCTATACAGACTAAAGAAAAAACATCAAGATACCAGCTTACTTCCTCAAATACCGACCCCGTGAATTGTTTCTTGCCATCATTATAAAATGCTAAACGGCGCAGGTCTAGCCCGGTTGGATTGGCATCCAAAATCTTTTCCTCGTAGGATTTTTTGATGCAAAATTCATGAATAGATTGACGTACTCGGCAACATTTGATTGCACCTGAGATTGATCTCTTTGAAATCCGAACTAACGACCTGCAAGCAACAAGGAAAATAAATAAACAACAAGTACATATATATAAAAGAAGAAAATTTCTAGATGGACATGATGTTTTTATCTATAAGAAAATAAAGAGTCAATTTGCATAAATGAATATAAAGTTTCTTTGTTCTTTGGGAGTGCTGTATATTTTTAGATTGTATATTTCTAGGTTGTATTGTGCCTTTAAAATTGAAAACCAACAGTGCTCCATTATTTCTCCTCTCTTGAAGTAGTAGATTGACCTTAAAAAAAAAGATGGTGCTTTTATTGACCATCAAGTATACCAGAAAAAAAATCAGCTTTATTGATGAACTCTTTTTTAGGGAAACTATGAGCTAATTTTTTAAATAGCAAACATCATATTATTATTGGGATGTTATTTTAGCCACAAAGGAAAAAAACAATGCACACCTAAGAATAGATCACCTATAAATTATAATATCGATTGTAAATTTTCGGAAATATTGAGAATACCTTTGAACAAGTTGTTCCAGGTACTTATTTGCAGTCTCTTCTATAGTCTCTCCTTCCTGTTGTTCAACAAATTCTTCAGCAATCCAAATCTCTATTAGGGACCTTGCAGGAATCTCATAATTCATCGGGTAACATGCTAAATAAAGAAAGCATGGTGCGAGAAAGTAAGATAAATCATCATAGCAGTAGGTATAAATATGCCACATATGATTATCAGAAGCACCATTGTTGGATTCTTTGATCTTGACCAGATCATCTTTCACCCTGTGCCATGTGTTGTAGGCCCTTGGTTTGACAGAAAGGAGACTCCCTATAAGGAGAAGAGCCTGAGGCTGTCCTTCACATGCCTGGCAAATCAGTTCAGGGAGATTGTCCAGTTCTGTGGATAACTCTAATAAGAACCGGAGCATTTCATTAGGGTCGTTGAGCTCACGAAGATCTGGAAACGCTGTTATGAGGAGGAGTGCTCGGCTCTTCTCATCATTTGTAAAGCAGTTTGAACTATTTGCGTTGTCAAGAAGCAAGTCCTCCATGCTTTTTATGTCGTTGAGAGAGTTCATAACTGCATCTATGTCGACTTTGTGCTCTAACTCAACTTCTACTTCTATTTGCTCCAAATAACTGATGGAAACCAACTCATCAATAAATGAATTTAGGGTTCTCTTAGTCCCAATCAATTCACGATGACTAATCAATTGTGACTCCTTTCCAGAAGTACGTCCAGCAATCATCCACCTTGAAATTCCAAATTTTCTGAAACACACATGCAGAGACTTAATTGTTTTCACCTTTTCGTCAGTACTGTGCACCCAGAGTCCAGGCTTTAATGAACTCAAAATATCAGTTACATCAGGACCGGAACCCAAAAAAGGGACATTGTCTGATAAAAAAGCTCTGAGGGGGGATTTAGATCGTATTTGTTTTATGAAAGGTATAGCTGCTATAGCATCCATCTCTGTTTCAACTTTCTTAAAATCACTCCCAAAATCCTTCCCTCCCTGCCTGTCTATATCTCACTTGCTATCCTTGTTAAATCAAAACAGTTTAATCCTTCCTTCCCTCCCTTTCTCACATCCAATTCAACTGCAAGCTCCACCAAATAACTGCAATGCAAAAGAAACATTTAAAAAGTACAATCAATTAGTTTATAATAGATGAAAAGGATTATCCGTGATTTTTAAATATAATTGATTTTCATATATGATCTACCTAAATTAGTTATCAATATGACTTATTTTTTTGTTAACATTTGTTATATTTTGTTGAATAATTTGACTCTAGAACTTATAAAATAGTAGTCAAAATTTAATCACATATGGAATGAACAAAATAATGTCTGCATGTAGTGTAATTTAAATTCGCTGATATTTTATAATTAATATATGAAAACGTACTACCGAATTCGTTTTTATGGGATGAAATTTTGTACCACAAATGCAAAATATTAATCGATTTCATATCATGAAAGAAAACTAGAAGAGCCGCACCTCATCGGTTACGGGTAATGGCACATTATCCATGCACATTATGAGCTCTCTAATTGAATATATATGTGTTTGTATTTTAAATAATTTAATTTATCATATTATTAAGTATGTATGTATAAAGTATAAAATGAAGAAGATTAGAAAAGAGATAATGATACGAACAGAATAGCTCGCTAATCGATTTGATTTTTTATCCATAGAATAAAAAGAGGTAATGGCAAATATATTTTCTTCGTTCACGTAAGGTATGTTTTGGTACTGCTATTATTTATTTCCGTTTTTGAAGTTTCTGTTTAAGACCAAACTTTTGTTTGCGTAATCTGGTTGGCATATATATATATCACTACTAGAATCTCGGTTTGTTGCATGGATAAAATTTGGCTTGTTGCATCGGCTTACCGTTGCAACAATCCCTAAAAATGTCAGTTGCATGGGTTACCCATGCAACAAGCCCCAAATAATACCGTTGCAACAACCTCCGTTGCAACTACTCAATTTCGGACTTGTTGCATGGGTTTTCCATGCAATAACTTCTGTAATACTTGTTGCAACGGTGTGTCCATGCAATAAGTACCCATGCAACAAATCAGATGCATCAAGTAGTTGCAACGATATAGCATTGAGTAGTTGCAACGATATAGCATTGAGTAGTTGCATGGATGAAGTGTGTGGGTCCCATAGATTAGTTGCAACGATGGGGGAGTGAGTTGTTGCATGGATAAAGTGTGTGGGTCCCATGGATTAGTTGCAACGATAGGAGAGTGAGTAGTTGCATGGTTAAATGTCGTGGGCCCCACATGGTTTGTTGCATGGATAATTAACCTATTAGTTGCATGGACAAAGAAGGTGGGCCCCACCAGGTTATTTGCTAAGATATTGTCTGGTCCCCATATTTATATAGATTTTACGATGCAAAAAATTGTCATTACCAAAAAAAAAATCCAGGCCCAATTCTATAATTCACCTCGTACCAATTTGGTACCAGTACCGATTTGGTACCAGCCCATAAGCAACCAAGAAATCTTTTACATTACACATTGAAACATAATAAGAAGAACAACACAATGAAACATGGAGAGTCACATTTTAATTATCATTAATCATTATAGTAAATTCAAGTTTTTCTTGAAACATCAAACCAAAAAGGATTGCAACCAAAGTACTATAAATAACTTGTTTCTATAACCAAAACCCGTAAAGAACATAGCGAGTTTATCAAAATTGATTTGAAAACCAACATGCTTAACAGTACCATGTCTTCTAAGCTCCAAATATCAATCAAATTGTTCTTCTGCTAATCCCACTACCTTTATCCTGAAACAAAAATTTGTTAACAGTGAATTAGTCACTGTTAAATTTTAAATTCAGAATTAACAAAGATCACAGCAATGTATTCGAATTAATTAGTCCTTGATTCCTTGTAGGGAAAATTTTGATAGAGGTGGAATTGGCCATGGTGGAGCCTGTTGACCTTAAGCGGGTCCCGATATTGTACAATTTCTTGACTTGACCAAAATTATTCACTTAAATTGCAACCAGGTTCTCTATTTCTGTCTCCATCTGAATCTATCTTACTTAATAGACTGAAATAAAGGGGAAAAGGGTTACAAGAACTTTGTTTTGGCTTGGCCTTGTTTAAAGTTTAAAAATTATACAAACAGTTACCTGGGTGGTTTCTGAAAATTTGACTTTTTAGTAGGGGCTAAAAGGTCTTTTAGGTTGTCCATGTCTTTCCAGCAATGCCATCAAAGCCTTGCCATTTCCTGCAAGTTAAATAAAAACAAGTGAAAGGAATATTAGCTCAATATGATTGCAAAATTGAATGCAAAGGATCCACCTAGGCCTGAAATTTTTAGTGTTAAAATGCCCTAGACCAATTCCTAAGTACATCCCAAGTGATGTACCAGGAAACCAAATAAGATTTAACAAAGTGGCAAACTGCTGGTACCAAACAGTCCCGAAACAGCACTCTATAGAAATCAAAATTAAAACCATATCTACACTTTGAATTTGATCAAACTGTATTATGAGCTAATAAAGGACATCTTCATGGACAAACAGAAATAAATTTCATATTTTTATGATTTTTCTATAATTTCTAAGAGCATTTTAAAATTCAGATTCTGAAAAAAAAAAAAAATGGTACTGTACCAGTCTAGTACACGCACTGCCTCTCATAAAATCAAACATCTGATATAGCTAGAAGTCTCAGAAAAATTTGAAATTTTCTAGGATCAAAGTTTACACTCTCCTAAGAATTTCGACACCAAGAACATAAATTTTGGCCTTATAGATTGGCCTGTGAAAAATTCACAAAATAGGCTGTCAGAATAGACAAAATATATGTGCTATGATTACCGCAAAAACAACATCCAAATTGGCAATGCTCATCTCATGCATGAACTTAACAGTATTCTAAAATAAGCACAACTCACAGTGAAAATGAAGGTTTTTTTTAGTTTGCAGAATAAGGCTCTGTATTGCTAAAAGAATTGAATAGGTACTATGTAAATGTCGGTACAAAGTGAATGGGGCTGGTACCATAGTATAGGTACAGTAAAACCTTACTGCTATGTATTCACCTGGTTGCTTTTGTGTTGTGTTTAGTTGGAATTTTATATCAATTAGGGGATTGATTAGGTTTGATAAGCTAACTCCAAAATCATGATCCAATTATTTAAAAAATGCATGAATCAAACTAGCACACGAAAATATCCAAATTAGTCACTTGTGAGCAATTTATAGGCTAATTGAAATTTGTAAGTGAAAGAAGAAACAACTGCACAAGGCAATGATGGGAGGTGGGAAGGACCGTGTATCCTCTTGATTTGTCATGGTGCTACCTGACGACACTACATTCAGGAGAATCTAGTACGAGGCACGACTTCGGCGACCACCACCTTATTTTATTTGCCACTACAACACTATTTTATACCAAAGAATAGCCAAATGTTAGTTCCAGGCGCAAAAGTATACTCAGCAAAATATTGACAACGTTCTCTAATTTAGGTTCTTTTTCCAAATCTAGACAGTTGAAATAAAATAAAGTCATGTGGATTTATAAGTTAAGTTAAAATACACAACAGGGTCAATTTGGTCACTTTTTTCTTTTAACCTTCATACTGAAGGAGTTTGGTAAATTACATATAGAAAAACTTGCATGTTTCCTACATCATAGTAAGATATCGAGGCTGATTTGCAAAGAAACAAACTGAACCTTTCCAGTTTAAAGGCTCTCTTATTTAAGGGCACTTAATTTAAAAAATATCTCGTTACTACAAGTCTAGAAAGTAAAATTTGGATGAACAAAATTAAAGTACCTCTAAGCTCAGGAAATTATGCAAAAGGATTACTCATGGAGACCAACAAAGTACTTCTGGCTTAACCTATAAAATATTATTTACATGCCATGATTAATTTGTTCCTTGATAACTTGAAATAAGAACACAAAATGAGAATATCTTGGGATAGCTACTGGTTTAAATTACTAATTGCTTAACCAAAGATTATATAAACGCACAAATCCAAGTCAAAGTGCTATTGACAGTTCAATTTCGAAATAACACAAAAAGGTGAAAAATTTAGCCAAAAAATGTAAAAGATAAGATCCTAGGTATAAACAAAGGCTCATCCCATACACAGTTAGTAGCCCAAGTTGATAATCTACAACTTCGTAAAACAGAACCAGAAAATAATGAAAAAGGAAGGGGCAAAAAACCTTGTAGATCTTGTGATAGAGCTCAGTATGACTAAGCACACAACTATTGCAGTCAGGCGCGCCCTCCGGTGGTTGAATCTAACTCCCGGTTGGTCAGTCAATTTCTTGGCGAGAGTGATTCAGAGACGGCTAGCCCGAATCTCAAATCCTCTCCATGACCTAACGGAAAGAAGGAAAGAAGAAAGAGGTGGGTTTTAGTCAAAAAGAGAGGGAGGCGGCTAAGTAATAGATCTGAGAATGTCATGAAGGAATTTCATAATTCACATCCTCTCCATGACATGATAAGTAGAATAACCCCATATTAGTATATCTGGACTGTTTATTTATAATTACAAGAATCTCAAAGCCCTTTAATGATGGACCCCCCACTAGCCCGAATCTCAAATCTGTTAGAGATTTAATCTCAAACCGTGAAGTTAGTGTAAGAACGCGCATGTACCTGAGAGGAACAATCCCTATGAAAATCTATCGCTGGCCCAGAAGGGGGAAATTTTTTTTCGCTAAGTGATGTTATTGACAGAGAGGTTTTTCCTTTCTTCAGTTTGTCGGAAATGGATTGTATATATAACCCCAAATGTGATGTGCTGCTTTAAATCAAAACTGCTCTGTTAGTAAAAACCCCCAAATTTGAGAGGGAAGTGAAATACAGCGCCCGGGAAGTGTTGTTTTGGTGATAATTTTTGCGTGACACGTGTCTGGTGCCTACTGGCCAGTAATTTCAGGGGCCCCTATATCAGTGATATATGTTCCAGAATAATAAGAAGTTGATTTTTAGTATAATTACATGTGAATTTATAAGAATATATATTTGTACATATGTTATAAATTTTGTGAAAGATGTAATAATTATATTTTGTTATTTTTAATTATAGCACTGCATGTCATGGCTATTTGATTCACATATTCAATTTATTATGTATTATTTGTTATTTGCATGAGATGTGATATTTTCTAATTAATGAAGAAAATTGCAATCTGTGTGTTAAAAAAAATTATTGAAAAATATTATTAGTAAAATTTACACGATAGTGAATGTTAATTGGTGTTTTTATGTCTTAGTAAGCAATTTAGACACGTAAAATAGTGCGTTAGTACATGCATGTTGTGTTAACAACTCATATGCTATATACTTGTCATGCAACAACAACAACAATTGTGGAAGCTAATGAAGAAAGAAATAAAAATATCATGCATTGGTTGATCGGAACCATTACAATTAAATATTACTAGCTTAAATTGTCTGTGTGAAAATTTTGTCGAAATTTACATTGATTTTCACATCCATCAAGCTTACGGAATATTATGCCATCGAATGGCTATAATCACATCACGTCAGATTGAAGCTTACACATAACCAAATTCAAAATCAGTTCTATTGTGTATGTTAAGGGTCCTCCCTTGATCATTTAAAAGTTAAAATTGAATCATTTAAAGAAAAATCAATCATCGATTTGACACGTGAAAATGCACGGTCCACATTTAATAACACTATGACAAGAGCCAAATAATAATGAAATTGTATAAATTTTATATTTGTATGTATATTTGTTCACATAATATGGTTAAATTTTTTTTTTTGAATTTTGTGCATATAATTAAGTGTGAAATTATTATTTTATTGGCTACTGAGTTAATCAGAGCCCTCTGATGTGTGATGAACTGTTCAGATTTAAAAAGAGGCCTCCATTTTAGTAGATGAATTACTTGGGGACATTTTCTCTTAGGTAATACCATCCATCAGGTAGAAATCCGTCCCATCGTGAAGGCTATCTTTCTTTAAGATTCGTGGTACAATAATCAGGCAGCTATACTCGGTATCGTTAATTTTTTATTAACTCAGGTAACAAACGGAGGGGAGTAAAGGGGATCATGAGTTATAGGGAGCCTTCTCTGTGTGACTGTGTAGGACTTAGCGTTTTTGAAAATCAAATACGAAAAACCCTTCTCCTCCTTCTCTAAGAAAACCCTTCTATTAAGCCGCTTCGATTTCTCCCTCAGACGCAGCCGACCGATCGACCCCCTCTTCTCCCTCTCTAAGCAAAGCCTACCGATCGACCCCCGTCTCAAACCACTCCATCTCTACCGCTGCTCGGACCTCCGTCTCTTACCTGTACCGCTGTTCTATCGACCAATCAACCCTTCTATTCAGCCGCCTCTCGGACCTCCGTCGCTAACCCGTCTCTAATCGGTTGGAGATCGTACCCATCGGAGGGATAGGTACGTAGTTTTGTTCAATTTAGGTTACTGTAATTTAGGTTTTTGTAATTTAGGTTTTCGTAATTTAGGTTTTTGTGATTAGGTTCAGAGAGTTTGTTAGAATTTAGAGAGTTTGTGTATATTTGATTGAAAGGGTATGATTCAAGCACGTAGTAGTGTTCCTGGGTCTTTAACATATTCCCCTTTTCTCCTTCTCTGTGTGTGTACTGTTAGAACCATCAAAATACCAGAATCAGCACTGTGCCAAAACAAGTAATAATACCAGTCCAACAAAGTGCTGGACTTATATCTGAAGCTGAACCAAATATTGTTAGGTTTAAACATTTGTTGTTAAGAGATGATTTTCTAGACGGATATAAGATTATTTGAAATAAGATAACCAAAATCTATTATTTTCTTAAATATTGCAGCAATACAAGTTTAAAAACATATATATCTTTTTTTGATACGAGAAACATATATATCTTGAGTATTATTTAACAAGAAAGTGAAGAAACATATTGCTTTCAAACTTATGCATTTTTAATAAGAGATGCATAATTGGAATTTATTTTTAATAAGAGATACATATTGCTTTCAAACATATGCTTTCAAATATTGCAGCAATGTTTTTTTTTGTAAATTCTAAGAGATGCATAACTGGAATTTATATAAATTTAATAAGCATATTAAAGAGACTTAACAGGCTAGTTATAAATTCTATTCGGCACCAATCATTTATTTTTTCAGTACTAAATAGCCTATTCGGGGCAGACAAGGGTGGCACTGTTTTTAGGTCTTTTCTTGTACTGCAATTTTAATTTGTTTTCACTGTTTTTAGGTCTTTTCTTGTACCAGCAAGCATAGAAACAGCATATATAAAAACTATACTAGTAAGCATATATAAAAAACATGAAAATCATAGAAATCTAAGTTTCACTCTTTTGTCAACTGGTCTGGTACCAGCAATCATTATAGAGCTTTAATGCATGAGTATGGAAATAGTAACTATAGCATGAACATTAATAAAATATATCTCTACTGCCTTGTCAGTCTTTGGTTTGGTGGAATTATGCAGGAAGGTCCTTGATATCCTTTTTATTGCCTTGTAGTGACTATGAGACAAACATATATAAAAAACTGCATATATATTTGAACTCCCATATGTTTTAGACATCATATGATCTTCCTCTAGAGTTGTTTTTTTTTTTTTTTTTTTGTAAAGTAAAGTTTGATTCTTTTTAAAAAAATCACCTCTATAGTAAATGCACCTCTTACGCACCTTAGGTTTTAAGAGCTTTTAGATTCTTTTATCGTAAATGCACCTCTTACGCACCTTTGTACCAGTCCTAGTACCAGCACCTTTGCACCTTTGTATCTTCCTTAAATGTTACCGTACCAGTTCATCAAGTTCTGCCATTGAGTAATAAGTTAATTCAATCTTCTTGAATTTTTTCTACAGATTACATAGCTGAACCCCATGATGACGTCTCGCAGTTCGAGGCCATTGTTCCCCGATCATCTCCAAGGCTCACTAAGAGTCACTGGCCAAACACGTGTTGTCACTGGCCAAACGCATTAAATTAAGGGTTGGACGATGACGTGATCTGGGACAGCTGTCAAGGGAGAGGACAAGAGAGGTAGGTTGTACGGCTTTGGCATGCGGTCAAGAAAGTCAAGAGCTAATTGAGAGCTGGAGGCAATGGAGGCATCTATATCACCCACCAAAAGCACTGCCACCTCGGCTAAAAAAAACCAAAAAATATTCACGGCTGAGGAGGTGGAAGCGTTAATAAAGGATACACTAGCTGAGGCACAAAAAGGGTTTGCCGAGAAGATAGTTGATCAAGAGAAGCGACACAATGCAGAAATGGAAGCGAATAAAGAAGAAACTAATTACAGGAGGATGTGTATAGATGCGCTCTCTAAAGGTATAGGATTTCAACCTCCTAAAATCCCTGTAAGTCAAATGACCCGCTAAATGTAGTGTAGTTTATACCTCTGCATATTTATCAATCTTTTGCTGCATTTTGTTAGGAAGGCACATCAAATGTTGAGGCACCTGGCGGTAGTAGGGGCAATCAAGAAGGGGGAGAGGAACCTTGATCCGGGAAATTTGTCATTTCCAAGCCGCTGCTGCTGTGGTTTTAACAGTTCTAATGCAGTAGTTGACAAAATGCGCTAACAATATTAAGTAGGATGTGTTAATGTGCTTTAAATTTATCAATATGTGATCAATTAAGTAGGATGTGAACAAAAGACATGTCTAATTGAATTTTCTTGTTATGCATTTTTTTATTGTGACAAGTGTTAAATATAAATAAATTTTGCTGACTATATGAACTACATAATTTCATGCGTACAATGTGGGTACGCAAGAAGATACTTTTAAAGTCACAAAAGAAATGCCAATATTTCTATCGGTCTGCCCATGGAAATATGAATTGCTCTCTGGCTCCAAAATGTAAACAATCTCACAGACACCCTTTGAGCATTATTTCATTTTCATCGACTTCTTCCTCGTTTTTTTGCAATATGCGATAGTCCCTCCTCTCCCTCTCTCTCTTGCTAATCTCTCTCGCTCTCTCTCTCTCTTGCTAATCTCTCTCGCTCTCTCTCTCTCTCTCTTGCTAATCTCTCTCGCTCTACCTCTCTCTAAATTATGATGGAGGCAACAAGGTGGCTCTCTTTAAGTGTATTTGGTTTGACATCACAAACGGGGTAAAAAAGGACAAAAAACATGGAATTGTCGAGGTGAAACACGCTTCTCGGCTAAAAGGTTTTGAGCCGTATGTATTGGCATGTCAAGCCGTTTAAGTAGTCTACATTCCCTATGCATCCGACACTCCTCTAAGACGTCAATGGTGGGTAGTAATGAAAACAAGCCCAAAAGGCAAGTTTCGTGTCGAGGAGGTTGTCGATGAAAACATCGAATTTTACCAAGAGGAAATGATGGATAATCCGGTATTGGAACCAAATGAAGAGGGCTTTAATTGGGACAATGAGGTAATTAGAGAAAATGAGTTCGAACTAGTAGACGATACGATGGAGATTTCACCAATAGTGGCGGATAACGAGAACCGTATAGAGGGAGGTGATGAAGGTTATGACACGGAGCAAGAGTATGACATGCAAGAAATTGAGGAAGGACTTGGTTACGGACTAAACCTCGAAGATCAATCCGATGAAGATGGTTATTAATTGGTAATTTTTTGTGTAATGGGTTGCATGGTAAATTCCCAACCATATAAAGTTTGTATTAATTATAATAAAAACAAAAATATATATTTCATATGGAACTTGTTAAAGCAGAACTGCATGGTTAAAAAGAATAGCAAATTGATTAAGATGGTTATTATTTGAAATACTTACAGGAGAAGGCAATTAATGAAGGCTTTGCTCATCGCTTGCTCGTCCTCTCAATAACTTTCTAATGTTTACTCTCAAGACCAAAGTTTCAAGATTCTACAATTTAAGTTTCTGAATTATTTGTGTATCTATTTTATTTTGTAATATACTGCTCTAATTCTTTTTGCTATGATTTACAAAATATATTTAATTTAAAAGGAGAGATCAAATTTCCTTCTAAATTTGAACAATATTAAGTAGGATGTGAAGAAATTAATATACTGCTGTAATGTATAAGAATATATTCAATTTGAAAGGAGAGATCAAATATATATACAAAAGTCACTGTCCAGAAATTCAATAATTGTTGCATGGACAGGCCCATGCAACAAATAGTTCAAAAAAATCGTCAAAACTTGTTGCATGGGTAATCCATGCAACAAATAGTTCGCAAATAATCCTCCAGACTTGTTGCATGGGTTACTCATGCAACTGTTTAGTCTAGATTTTAGAGATTTGTTGCATGGAGATGTCCATGCAACAAATAGTTCTCAAATAATTGTTGCATGGGTTATCCATGCAACTGTTTAGTCTAAATTTGGGAGACTTGTTGCATGGATATGGGATGAGTTGTTGCATGGACATTCATTAGAATACACTTTCTATCCTTGCTAGCGGGTCACGGGTCATCAAATATTTGTTGCATGGATAAATAAGAGGCAGCTGCATGGATAACCATCAAATTTGTTGCATGAGTAACTGTTGCATGGGACTGTCCATGCAACAAATTTAACTGTATCAGAAATGCCAATATTTGTTGCATGGATACTACTTAACCATGCAACAATTATTTTTAACCATGCAACAAACCGAGATTCTAGTAGTGTATAGTAAGGCTATGCTACTTGGTGAATTAATGGAGTTGTTTTAATTCGCGCTTATATCTCTAGTTTGGAAGTTGAAATAGCCGATCCAAACTATTAGATGTTTAATCTATATTAAAATGTTCTTGGAGGCCAAATTTTACATTTTTTTTGAATTTTTTTACTATTTATTAAGATGGTTTGAAAATTGCTATTTTTATTAAAATTTTGCACCATTAAAAACAATTGATTTTCAAACCATCTTAATAAATAGTAAAAAAAATTCCAAAAAATGTAAAATTTGGTCTCCAAGCACATTTTAATATAGATTAAACATCTAATGGTTTGGATCGGCTATTTGGACTTCGAAACTAGAAATATGAGCGCGAATTAAAACAGCCACATTAATTCATGAAGTAGCATAGCCTTACTCATATATAGTAAAGCTACGCTACTTCGTGAATTAATGGTATATATAAGCATGTTTAAATATCAAAGTTAGATGAAATGTAAATGTAATTTTACTAATATTTTACTCCCATTCATTTATTTGTTTTGTTTTTCTACATTACACTGTTACAACAACAAAAAATAAGTACAAAATGCTTGAAATGTGTTTGTATTGAATAGAAGTTTCAGAAAATCATGTAGATAATAATAATTTTAGTATTTATATTTATCTTACATGTAATGGGTACAAAATAGTTTTTACTCGTATGCTTATCCATTAAGCTAGCATAAAAGAAAAAAAAAATCTTTACAAATACCTATACCCAACAATCTAATGGACAAAAGTATTACTCGTACATGTATTATTGAATACGATACAGGTCAGATGAACAGATAAAAGGGTGTCATTAACAGTCATGTTGCAGAAATGAATTATAAAATTGCTTTATTTTAGAACCACGGGCTTAGTGTAGTGGCATGAGCTCTTGTCTCTCTTTGGAGAGACGCATGTTTAATTCTTGAGAATAACATAAAGAAGATGTTGGGGTGTACCAGGTTTCAGGGCCCTTTAAAAATAATAATAAAAGATTGCTTTGTTCTTGGGGGAGTATTGTATGCTGCTCAAGTACTTGGTGTTTTGCTACTGGAATTGAAAACCAGCGGTGCACCAAGGCCCTTTAATGTTCTTTTATCGATCGTCAAGTAGATCAGAGAAAATCCAGTTTTATTGATGACCTCATATTACAAAACTATGACCTAATTGTTTCAAACAGTAATCATACTACTAATATTGGGATGTTATGCCACAAAGGAAAAAACTATATACCAAACGGTCACCTACAAATGATAAGATCAAATTAATGTCAATTTCAAGAAATACTAAGAATACCTTAATTTGGCCAAGTTGCTCCAGGTATTTATTTGTAGTCTCCTCTATAGTCTCTGATTTCTCTGGCGTAACACAATCTAACTCCCAATTCAACTGGGAGCTCCACCAAGGAACTACAATACAAAGAAATATTTATAGAAGTTCTATAAATAGTGTATAACTGAAATCTGATTTTAATTAGAGAGTAGAGAAAGTTTATCAAATGCTACTAACAGATCAGGGCCCACCAGGATGGCCGGAATAGGACAATATGGGAAGAAAATCAGCAAGAGAGATAGAAGTCAAACCCAGATAGAGAGAAGAGAGGAGACACTCACCCGGCACCGTTGCAGTTTCAGGTTCAGGACAGAAGAGAGAACGTGAAAAAAGTAGGGGTAGATTGATCAGGTGGGGTACTGGTGCTAGAGAGGAACTGGTGTTGTAGAGGGAGGTTTAATATATAATGAATTGATGATCGATACAGATAAAAGCTAAGCAAATATTGCTTTTCAAATAAATTGCAGTCTAAGTTTAAACCTTTATTCCAATCCTCCAATTTGAATTCTAATAGATGCCACTGCACATGGGGGTTTTTTTTTCGCAAAATTTTTGCAACAAAAGGCCGTTTCAAAAAAATAAAGCCACTCAAGCTTGTATCTCAATATGAGCTGGCTCGTTCAAGCTCAGTCCATGTCAGACCATCTTTGAGCCTGGCCCTGCTCGGTCATGTACAGTAACAAGCTATGTGTACCATTGATAATTTATCCATTTAATAATCTCACCAGCCCGTAGGAACCGACTTTTTGGTCTTGTGGCAAAAGGCAATGCTCTCTGTGTAAAAAGTCGCAGGTTTGAAACTCATATGAGAGTCTCTTATGAATATTTTAAATGTGTTGAGTGGCTTGACCCTCAACCCTCTCTAATTAAAAAAAAAAAAATTCACTAGCCCACCGAGTGGTATCATGCATTCACATGGAAATCAACTTTGACTAGATCTAAGTTGCAGTAAAGTAACTTACATGCCTCAACTTTTTAGCATCCCATAGCTACCTAAGGAGTTCAAATAGAGTAAAATACACGGGATGAATCAAGGTTCTAAATAACAATTATAACGGCATAGCGGAGTGAATGAAACAAACTAAAGTCAACTTTACTGTAGTATTAACTATTAAGCAAACACTAAAAAGGATAATTTCACAAATAATTCATGGTTTATTTGGAATAAGACAATCTCATCAAATATACAAATGACTCTCGAAAACTGAGCTGATTTGTAATTTTGGCCCACTACAGCTTAATTAATTAATTACAAGTGGTTTATTATTAAATGACTAAATGTATGACAACTTTATGGAGAATGAAACAAACATTTTATTGCTCAAGTTCCAAATGTAACACCACACTTGTAGAATGTTGTAACTTGTTAACATAAGTTAATATAAAATGATATTTATATTTCTTGTCCTTATTGCTTTTAGGTAACCTAGGGAACGAAAAAAGAATATATATCCTTTTTGTTCTGGTTGCTTGTATTGTATATACATTCTTTTGCTTTCAAAATGAATTCTTTTGCTTGTTGTGTGGGCCAAAAAAGTAATATATATATATTCTACCAAATGGTAAGTTACAATTTAGATTATTGGAATACTAAAAGGAATATACATTCTACCAAAAATAATATATATTCTTTTGCTTGTTGTGTGGGCCAAAAAAGTAATATACATTCTACCAAATGGTAAGTTACAATTTAGATTATTGGAATCCTTCTTAAAATATAATATCACATGTTGAATCAGTTGTAAAGCTCAATATATAAATATTTCTACCTAGTTGTGGGCGAGCAACGGTCATGTTTTATTTGTGGAACAAGGCTGGGATGCATTTCCAAGCAAGAGACCAAAAAAGGGAGGAGACAAGAGGAGAGAGAGAGAGAGCATATACTTTTCTTGGTAGCCACTATCAAAAAAAAAAAAGAGCATATACTTGGCAGCTGCTGCCAAGGTTTCCCAAAAGAGAGAGAAAATATTTAAATTATATACTTAATCAACAACAAAATTTTAACTAAATCATATTCCTTTTACAAGTTATAATACATTATGGTATAAATAAAAATTTCAGTCTATCTAAACGATTATTCAACTGTCATGCGATCACAAAGAAGGAAAGAAATAAACAATGGAAAAAAAAAAACGAAAACTCGACACATGATATATAGTTATCATATATATGTAAAAATTTCAGTTCTTAATGTTGATTTAAGGGTAATTTTCTTTAAAGCATAATGATTACTTCATATTTGGTGTGATTGTTTAGTACATGTAAATAAGTTGTTTTTTATTATATTGTAGAGTTTAACGATGAGCCATTGGAGCAATATATTCATGGCCTACATTGCATACATTGAAGCAATGGAAGAACATCCTTCAATATTTTCCTCGGGTAAAAAACCACGATGTGTCTTTTTCACCACATTTTACGAGCTCGAATCAGACACAATTGACTTAATAAAGCAACAATTGCCATGCCATGTTTACCCTATGGGACCTTGTATTCCGTATTTACAATTAAGGGAAAATTTCTACTGTGCCCATACAAACTTTTAAAATAGCCAATACACCCATGAGAACATCATAATATTCAAAATTCCCATAAAATTTTAACATTCTTTCTTCTATCCCCTATTATTTATTTCATTTTTTATTTAGTTATTAAAAAAACTGAATTGAGAAATATGCCCTTTCATTTTGAATGGAGGTGTCCCTTAGATCTAATCATCTTGATCCTCTTTTGTACTTTATTTTCATCTGCTTTATTTGGAGGAGATCGCACAGGAAATTCAAACTAATATTTGTACCACATGGATAAATTTTCCTTGCAAAATAATATTTTCTCATCACAGGAAACAACAAAATTAAATGTGCATGCTTTCGCACAGGAACCAACGCCTATGACCCCGTTGATATTCCAGAAATTTACACACAAAAATAAGCTTTATGTTCTACTTCATGACCACTAATCCCAATTTAAAGAATTTTGTTATGATATATAACCCCATTCTAACAAACAAACAACAAAAATTCTCCACATAGTCAACATATCGCTAAATTAATAGCCAACACCATCTGTTCACAGATTTCATCAAATTCATACTTGCCTCATAAAATTGAATGCCTTTGTAAATTGCAAAATGACAAACAAAGATGATAATCATGGCAGAGGCTTGGCCTGATGATGCTCTAGAATTTAGCAATTGAACCAATTTCTGGTTTCTTGGATGGGTTGAGCAATTTCAGGAGAATTAGAAAAAAATAGTTAAGAACACAAAACGAGAAGTGAAAACCAACAAATTCTTATTATTTTCAATAACCCGGTCCATTACAATAGTTTCCTTCATATAGGCCAGTGTACCAAATCAACAATTGAATGTAACTGTTAAGCGGATATGTCTATTGCCTAACAGTACGCCATGTGGCAGGACATGTCAGCTCCATGTCATCAGAAGAGCTGAGTTGTTTGCTGATTAGTACGAAACGCTCATCACCGGACGGCTCCTGCTGTTACTTCTAGCGCTCTTTCATTAACCCTGAATGAGTGGACCCCTTGATTCAGCATCTTACCCTTCCAATGGTCCTGGGCCTCCTTTGAATTGCATGCCCCATCGTCAGATGCTTCCTTCTCTTTTATTGTCTCATTTACCAAGTCAAAATTGGATTCCGAAATCCCAATCGTGACCAATTGTCATATCACCAATTTAGAATTTCAGAAGAGATTGTATTTATCATCATTTTCGAAAAGAATGATGTAAGATAACACATCATTTGCAAATGTTACCAATTTGAAGAATTATACAACATCAAGAGCCGCTCCATAAAGTTCAGAAGCCCGCTGCTTCTCTGGTTGGTCTAGAAATACTTGAAAGGGCACACTTTTATAGAAAGGAGAAGATGATTAGATTTAAGGGACACCTCCATTCAAAATGAAAGGGCATATTTGTCAATTCAGTTTTTTAAATAACGAAAGAAAAAATGAAATAAATAATAGTGGATAGAAGAAAGAATGTTAAAATTTTATGGGAATATTGAATATTATGATGTTCTCATGGGTGTATTGGCTATTTTAAAAGTTTGTATGGGCACACCAGAAATTGTCCCTACAATTAAATGCTAAAACAAACCCAGGTCAAGAGTACTACCTGACATTGCTTGATGAGCAACCGAAGAAATCGGTCTTATACATCTCACTCGGTAGCTTCCTCTCTGTATCCAAATTCAGTTAGAAGAACTTGCCTATGGTTTGGTTACAAGTCAGGTTAAATTATTGTGGGTGGCCCGGGATAATTCTAATAAGGTTCAAGAAATAGCTGGAAAATGAGGTAATTTTGGTGGTGCTGTGGTGTGAGCCACTAATTAAAGGTGTTATACCATCCTTCTATTGGAGGGTTTCTGACACACAGTGGCTGGAATTCTACACTCGAAGCTATATATGCTGGTATACCAACGCTGACATTACCAATTTGTTCGGACCAACATGTCAATAGTCGGCTTATAGTGGAGAAATGGAAGGTGGGTGTTAGCTTAAAGGGCTAAAGGGGAAAGCATGAAATTGTTCCAAAACAGGAGATAGCAAAGGTTGTCAAGGAATTCATGGATTTGAATGGAGATAAGAGTAAAGAATTCAGAAAAGAGGCAATGAATTTGAAAGCAGCAGCACATAATGCCATACAGGTAGGAGGGTCTTCTTATAATAGCCTGAGCAATTTCATTGAAGGCCTCTCCATTAATTTTTATTCTTGACAGTAAGGTTGTAGCTTTGTTTTATCTTAAAAGCAATATGAAACTTTCAATAAAGAACTTTTTGTTATGCATTAATTTTGGATTTTTTTTTTTCATTATGGATTTTTTTTCAATCTGTCAAATTATTATTCTTGACCATAAATCAGCTCCTGATAATCCAATTAATTAACCACACTTTTCTGAATTCCTTTCATTAATCAGTATTTAATGAATTTCCCAATTTTAATTAAATGGCATGTTCTTCAAGTAATTTAATTACCCTATTCCAAGTCCAGTTCACAGTCGAAAGGGGAGGTAGCACAATTGGCTAGGAAGATGTCCTAGAGTTGTTATACCCAAAAGTCGAGAGTTCGATTCCTCCTCACAAACTTTGGTAGCTACTACCAAATTTTCAAAAAAAAAAAGGTCCAATTCACAGTCAAAAAGTTCAAGATCCAACTTTAGCCGAACAACCAGGCTAATTTCTTTTCTTTTATTTCGGTCCATTGTAATTCAAACTTATTTTATTTATAAAATTCCATTCAAGTCTCGGCCCAGCAATTTAAGATTCTATTCAATTTCTCTTCTTTTCTTTTTCCTTTGTATTAATTTAACATTTTATGCAAATTCAGTCCTTCTAATGGAATTTTGAAAAGTTTCACGGAACCCTTTGTATTATTTTATCTTATTAATTTAAAAGCTTATGCATTTCAGACCATTTAGACCATTTGAAGTTCTGAACAAGCAAATTTTGGAAATTTACACAAAACCCTTCAGATTTCATCAACTTTCGCAAAGAAAGTTCCTCTAATTGCACAGGAAAAGCATCGGTACTAATCATGAATCGTGAAGTAGATCTAATTTGACAATTTAAATTTGTCATTTAAAGTCAATACAATATATAAGTTCTAAAATTAAACTCACTTGAAAACTTAGTAAACTTACAAATATCACATAAATCAGCAAGCTATTTATTGAGTTTGATTATTACCATAGTCATAAGATTTGTAAATAATTTTTTTTTAATAGCGAACTGAACAACAAATTATTTGGTTGACAAATAATTCATGAATTTTCCATTTTTCCGATATTACTAATTATTCATGAACTTTTTTTTGCTCCCTTGTGAGAATGAGTTCTCCGGTCTGAATAACTCTCTAATTATAACTAAATAATTCCCGAATTACGAATTTTTAATTCCATCGAACTGAACCGGAATAATTCATTTATTTTAATTCCAATTAGTCATCTTGTCCAATTGTCTGAGATAGGGACCTTTTTCCCTAAGTTTGGATTTCTCCAATGAAATCTTAATGTTGAGATTGCAACCCATCCAACTCGGCTCCAAATGACACGTTGGCAGCATATATCAGATCATGTCAAAATGAGTTCAAACTACAAGAATATTATCGACATTATTTATATACATTCTGAAGAATATTTGCAATCGATACTGTCGGTATACTCTCACAGATACTATTGTTGCTAATAGAAAAGGCACCTTTCTATCAGTATACTCTCGCAGAAAGTCAATTTTATTCTCGCGATTTCAAGCATATATCAGATCATGTCAAAATGAGTTCAAACTACAAGAATATTATCGACATTATTTATATACATTCTGAAGAATATTTGCAATCGATACTGTCGGTATACTCTCACAGATACTATTGTTGCTAATAGAAAAGGCACCTTTCTATCAGTATACTCTCGGAGAAAGTCAATTTTATTCTCGCGATTTCAATATATATCTTGCAGACGAAAATTTTATCCTCACGGTTTAAGTATACTGTCAGTATATATATCTTGCCGAAAAAATTGATATTTACGAGAATAGAAAGGTTTCAATATCTACTTTTCATATCTCGTCATACTTTATATATAGTATCTTTATTTTTAAAGTCTAATATGTTGATTCAAACCGCTCAATATGATAACCATACTAAAATATGTTTGGGAATAAAATTTTATAATTTTTGAAAATCTTTTACTATTTTTATTGATAAGCAGAATCACTGTTTTTAAACGGTCCAAATATAATGATTTTGTACCAATCTTAAAAAATAGTAAAAAAGTTACAAAATTATAAAATTTCATCCCAAGCATATTTTAGTATTGATATCATATTTAGTAGTTCGGATCGATAGTTTCGACTTTAAAAACAAAGATATACAATATGAAGTATGATGAGATATGAAAGACAACGTATTGGAACCCTCCTCTTATGAGAATATTGCTAATACTAACATGAATATCTTCAAAAATACCAACGTAATTAAGCATTCTTATCTTCGTAGATACTCCTAAATTATTGTTAGTTATCAAATAGTTAGAAAAGAATCAGAATAAAAAAAAAACTAAAAAAAAAAATAATGAACCAATTATAACAGAGTTGGGCTAATATGACACTAGTGTTATATAAAACTAAATAACACCACATCTTAAACCTTTAGATCTGCTTTAATATCCGTACAAAATGAAGTGCTTGAACAGTAAAAGCGGATATTACATATCTTAAAGCAGATCTAAGGGTTTAAGATGTGGTGTTATTTAGTTTTATATAACACTAGTGTCATATTAGCCTAACTCATTGTAACATCTCGGTGATAAACTTAGTAATTGTATTACATGTAAATTTCAATTAATGTACATAATACATGATAGATTTGAAAAAGTAATGAACCAAGGAAAATAATTAATTGCTTACTTGATCAAATATCCGTTGAAAAATAATAGAAGTTTAAAAAAAACAAATTCTACGCAATAAAATTGCTCATTTGGATAGCAAAATGATTTTGTTGTGACGGTTTCATGTCAAATAAAAAGATTGATATAAAGCAATCCAAGATTATACAAATTAAGAGTATGCAAAGTTAATTCTTCAATTCATCCTAATTAATAAACCATGAATGTTTATCGGACTTTGTTCAAAAAATAAATAATTAATTAATTATCCAAAATATTTGAATTCATCTTCATTGTTTATATAATCTGTTTATATATTTTTGTGTTTTATAAATTCAATCTAAAAGAAATGTCAAATTATTATTTAAATATTTGTTTAACTGATTCGACTTGAAAGTTGAAACAGAATTAATATGTACAAGTATTGTATAAATTATATCAATCAAAAAAGTATACTGCATGCATATATACTTCGTAGGCTAAAATAATTTGTAATTGTTTCGTTAATTAGAAATTGATGATTTTAATTGCTAAATTTAGAGAATTTAGATCAAATGTTAGAAGTTAATGTACATAGTCGCCACGTGGATAGGAAATCGCAAGTCAATATTTTACGATATTTTACTATGTTATATAACTTTTTTTTACTATTTATAATTAGTCTGATGCATGAAAATTTGTATAGTTTATCATATTCAGAACTAATTAAAATGTAAGGTAAATTCTAAATGCATGATTGATATAATTTACTGATCTTAAATGTAATTAAACTATAAAGAATAAGAGTGAGTCTATGGTACTATGCATATACGATTTGGCACCGTGCTATGGCTCTATATTTGAGTTTTTAAATCCTAACGGTCGATCTAAACCGTTCATCTTGTTCTCCATATTAATATGTGTTTGGAGACCAAATTTTACATTTTTTTGAAATTTGTTTACTATTTTTTTAGATTTATTGAAAATCACTGTTTTTGAATGGTCCAGAATTTTCAGATCAAGTGATTTTGCTAAATATCTAAAAAAAATAGTAAAAAAATTTAAAAAAATGTAAAATTTGGTCTCCAAATACATATTAATATGGAGAATAAGATGAGCGGTTCGGATCGACCGTTAGGATTTGAAAAGTTGAATATAGAGTCATAACACGGTAATAACCCTTGATATGCATAGTACCATAGACTCACTCAAAGAATAATATAAAAACAAAGAAGGTTGAGACTCGATTATTTTTACGGAGAATAAATTATACGATATTACATTGCAAAAGGATTGCAAAGTACCCAACTCGAAGAGAGGTCACAAAATTGGAATTTAATTCCTTTTTTTTCTTTTGAGAAAATGACACTGTTCTTTTTTTTCAAAATAAAATAATAGGAAAAAAAAATTTTAAGAAAAAAAATAGGAGGATGATTTTCTCTCTCCTTCTCGTTTTCTCTCTTTTTCTCTATCTCTTTTTTTAAATTTTTTTCTCTCTCTCTCTTCTCTCTAAAAGAAGAGAGATAGCGAGTAAAGAAGAATAAAAGGAGCAGATTTGGATTCTCTTAAAAAATTTGTTCCTTTTTCAAATTAGTTCATTTTCTTTTGAGAACAAAAATATCTTATCTTTTCTCTCTATTTCTCTTCTCTAGAGAGAAAAAGAAAAAAAGATGACAATAGAAGAATGCTTATTTTCTCAATAGCGTAATATAGGGGGAAATGTACAATTTACCCTTCTTTTTCAATCCAACAAATAAAATACCCCTCCTTATAAATTATTAACAAAATGTCCTTGTGGGTCCCATTATCTCCTCCTTTTTCCCTCCCTCTCACTTATTCCTGTTTACTCCTACAACTTTTTATTTGAAATGGAAGATTAATACTATATGAAAATTTTGTAAACTTAGGAGTGAATATATTTTATTGTATATTTTTTTAATGTAGATCTTATAAGTTAAAATTGACAACATAATATTAACTAATATACAAAGTATTTTTAACGGATGATTTTATTTATCTGTCATTATAGAATATATATATATATATATATATAAGTCTAAATATTTGTGTCAACCAAACACATTTTTAAACTAATTTAATTGAAGTCAAATTTCCAAATATACTAGTTGACATAATAATCTATAAATATGTATCATATATAAAATATTTTTTCTTGTAACGCATAAATTTAAGAATTTTTATTTTTGAATCATTTATAATTATTTAAATTGATAGTACTAATTAAGATCAATATCAGGGGAAATGCAAAATTTCTGTTCTCTACGAGCAAAATTTTGGTAAAACCACATAATAGTAAAATCAGAAAATCTGGAAAGGAGAACCTTAATCGATCAAGTGACGCATTTTATAAGGTAAATTATAAAATCTTAATACCTCGTATCGATATCTTAATTAGTAATATCAATTTGAATAATTTAAATGATTCAAAAATAAAAATTCTTAAATTTATGCGTCACAAGAAAATATATTTTGTATATGATACATACTTATAGTTTACAAGGCCTATTTATAGATTATTATGTCAACTAGTATATTTGGAAATTTGACTTCAATTAAATTTGTTTAAAAATGTGTTTGGTTGACACAAATATTTAGACTTATATATATATATATATTCTATAATGACAGATAAATAAAATCATCTGTTAAAAATATTTTGTATATTAGTTAATATTATGTTGTCAATTTTAACTTATAAGATCTACATTAAAAAAATTATACAATAAAATATATTCACTCCTAAGTTTACAAAATTTTCATATAGTATTAATCTTCCATTTCAAATAAAAAGTTGTAGGAGTAAACAAGAATAAGTGAGAGGGAGGGAAAAAGGAGGAGATAATGGGACCCACAAGGGCATTTTGTTAATAATTTATGAGGAGGGATATTTTGTTTGTTAATTTGAAAAAGAAGGGTAAATTGTACATTTCCCCGTAATATAGTGTAATTGAAAGGAGATTTAAGTCATCCTTATAAAAAAATAATAATAATAATAACTTTTATCCTTTAAAATTTTAAAATAATTAATACAATTAGTCTCCTCCGTAAAATGAAATTACATGATATCTATCTATCTATGGCCATTTTTATTAATACCCAAAAAACAAAACTTAATTTTAAAAATAACCATCAGTTCTGTTTTTTTTCAAAAATAACCTAACCGCCAGAACTACGGGCGATTTCCTTGGGAACCAAACCGCCAGAACTACGGGCAGTCTCCCTGGGGACCAAACCGCCCTTGGGGGGGGGGGGGTTTCCTTTTTTTTTTTGAGATCTGAGTATTTTGATTTAAATAATGTTGTGAAAAAAAAGTTTTCTTGTTTAGAGTGTATGTCAAAAAATAAGACATTTAATAAATTTATGAAGTGATGTCGTTACTCTTTATAACTTTGATTTTATTTGTCAGTTAGATATCACAAATCTAAATATAACACTAATGAAGGACTTGACATTTATTAAAAAAATTTCAAGCTTTGACAGCTTGTTGATCTTTTTTCGGTTTTTATAATATATGTATAATATACACACATAGACACATACACACATACACACATACACACATACATACATACATACATACATACATATACATATATACATACATACATTGATGCAATATGCGCATGCTTCACGAAAAGGAGCGTAACTTTTGATCCGTCCGTCGGATCGGACTGAAATTTTGACAGGAACTCCACAGCCCAAAACCGAATCCAAAACCAATCTATGGATTGGTTTTGCCCATTCGCAGGCTCAGATTTGCGATCCGATTCTTCCTTCATGGAGTTTTGGACCTTTCTTTATAATTTGTGAGTTTTTAGGGTCTTTTATGTATCTTTTATGAATTTTCTGTTTTTAGGGTTTGTATTTAAACAGACGTGATGTCTTTTGGCAGAAGTTAGCTTTTATGTATCAGTTTTATCAAAGAATTGAGAATTTGTGTGATCTCAGAACCAAATCTATCTTTCCATTACTTGTTCCAATTTCTTGATCGTTCGTGCATCATACATACATACATATATACATATAGATATATATATATATATATATATATATATATATATATATATATATATATATATATATACATATACATATGCATATACACATATACATATACACATACATATACACATATAGAGATAGTAGCGGCCATTTTTATTAATATGGAGAACAAGATGAATGGTTCAGATCGACTTTTTGAATTTTGAAATTTTAAATTTGGACCGTGTGTATTTCGGCCCATATGCTATAGAAAGCACATTAGCCTATCTCTATATAATATACACATATGTGTATATGTGTATATATTATACATATATTATAAAAATCTGAAAAAGATCAACAAGCTGTCAGAGCTTGAAAATTTTTGAATAAATGTCAAGTCCTTCATTAGTGTTATATTTAAACTTGTGATATCTAACTGACAAATAAAGTCAAAGTTATAAAGAGTAACGACATCACTTCATAAATTTATTAAATGTCTTTTTTTTTTTGCATACACTCTAAACAAGAAAACTTTTTTTTTCACAACATTATTTAAATCAAAATGCTCAGATCTCCACAAAAAAAAGTTCCCCCCCCCCCCACGGGCGGTTTGGTCTCTAGGGAGACCGCCCGTAGTTCTGGTGGTTTGGTTCTCAGGAAAACCGCCCGTAGTTCTGGCGGTTAGGTTATTTTTGAAAAAAAACAGAACTGATAGTTATTTTTAAAATTAAATTTTGTTTTTTGGGTATTAATAAAAATGGCCGATCTATCTAGCTCTTCTATGTCAATCTATGATTTTCTAGTTGTCTCTCTCTTTTTTTCTTTTTCGTTTTTACCCAAAACGAGTAAATATATTAACAAATCAATTTGAGCTTCATACAGCACACATACTATATAAATACAAAACAAAGCTATATATAATTCATGCACTGCACGAAGTGGAAACTGCTCTGTTAAAATCCTTACCCACGAAATCGATCCACAGATCTGGGGCCAAAAAGCAAAAAATGTGAGGCTCTAAGTTCCTTCCGCATCACAATTCATTTTTGGAAATAAATCTGCTGTTATTCCCAGGAAATAGCAGGAACCTGTTATTCCAATTGCAACCGTTGAAATTAGTTGAGATTTGTCCTTGAAAAAAAAAATTCCTTGGGATTCACACATGAAAAAAGTGAACGGACAGGATCAGAATAACAGGTTCCTGTTATTGCTGAGAATAACAGCCAATTTATCCTTATTTTTTCACTTCCTCTCTCTAAATCCGAATCCGACAGTAAAACCTCCTCCCAAAACCTCCATTTCTTTTGGAGGTCAACAAACCCCTTCTCATTCACACTTCTTCCCCCAGCTTCAAAACGACCGTTGTTATCTCTTCTTCCTCAATGGCTTCCATCTCCAGATTTCTTCACAAGGCCAGCACGTTTAACGCGCGCCCTGGTCTCTGTCAGATTTCCATGCGCCAGGCCAATCTCGGTTTGTGCTGCTATCTTTTTCATTTCCATTTGGTTGGATTTGTTCTGGAACTTTTGTTTTATCAGAATTCCGTTGTTTTGTTTTTGCTTTTTTATGAGAACAGATGAAAGGAATTATTGGATTTCAGTACCTAATGCGAGGAAAGAAGGAAGTTGTAATCTTGATTTGTCATTTGCTTCATCGATATCTCCAGTTCTCAGGTATGTATCGAACGTGTTCTTCAATAAGAAGAAGAAATTTGCTAGAATGGTGCACTTGGTTCATTGAAATCAAAGCCTGGTAATCTTATTTGTACTAATACTTGGTCATTTATTTTTCAGAAGCCGTCAATTTTTGTGCAAGGCTGAAGCAAACATTTCATCAGCAAATGTACCAGAACATGCTCCAGAAAAACTGAGCCTATATGAGAGAATAGTCGAATTACTAACTACACTTTTCCCTGTTTGGGTATAATATTTTCCCAGCTTAACCAACTAAATTTTCTGTTTGATTTGTTCGGAATATTGGATCCATGTATATATAATTTTTTTAATTCACCTGCTTGTAGGTTGTCCTAGGCACAGTCATCGGAATTTACAAGCCATCAATGGTAAGTTTGTACTGGTAATTGTGTTCTCTTACAAACAATAATGAATTGGTACAATAATGAAATTGACTTACTGGTACTGTAGGATGTTTATCCTCGGTCTTTTCTTCCCACATTGTTCATGGAAATCACATTCTCTGTCTATGTAATTAGTACACAGAATTGTTTTATGCAGTTTTGCTATATTTCTTCTTAATTTTGCGTGGAAATAGGTTACATGGTTGGAGACAGATCTATTCACAGTCGGATTGGGATTTCTTATGCTGTCTATGGGTTTGACTTTGACTTTTGATGATTTTAGAAAATGCATGCGAAATCCATGGACTGTAAGTCACTTTTTTTCAACAATAGCCTTTTTGACTGGCGAATTTATTGGTTTCAGTTTGCTTTGTTATTACGTAATATTATTTTTAATTTTTCAAGGTTGGCGTGGGCTTTCTTGCGCAATACTTTGTGAAACCCTTGTTGGGCTTCGCTATTGCAATGGTACTATTGTTAATACACTTTAACTTTTGTTGAATTTTCATTCAAATATAAAACATGCCTAGATGAAATTAGCTACAGAAAAGCTTAAAAATTACTCTTTGGCCCTTAAAATGGTTCTTTAATATAATTTATGAACTAATAAAAAATAATAATTTTCATGACAGTCACTTAAGTTATCAGCTCCACTTGCCACTGGTCTTATTCTGGTATCATGCTGTCCTGGTGGCCAAGCTTCAAATGTTGCTACCTATATTTCGAAAGGAAATGTGGCACTTTCAGTTCTCATGACAACGTAACTTCATTTCTATTATTTTTCTTTTCCTCACATTTTGTCTCTATAACCATCTATTTCTTTGTTTCTAGTGTGAATCCATATGCATATTTCATGGTTAAAATTGCAAGTTGAAGGATTGATTGCACTTTTAGAGGTTAACTGAGACTGTTCTCTTAAGCTTAAGCTGATACTTTTAAAAGATTATGATTAGTTAGAGCCATTTTTGTGTTATTTCATGTTTTTATAGTCTTGTATAAAAATTAGGTATAATCTGGTTAATTTATTTATTTTTTATTTTTAGTTGTTCAACAATAGGTGCCATAGTGATGACACCTCTCCTGACCAAGCTGCTTGCAGGTCAACTTGTACCAGTAGATGCTGCTGTAAGTATACCATCAACTAATTTGTCAACTATTCTGTGTTTATCTTGTACTCTATCGTAAAATGTGTTTTCATTTGTTTTGTTTGTTGTATGAAAATGCAGGGTTTAGCCATCAGTACTTTTCAAGTGGTTCTCCTCCCAACAATCATTGGAGGTTTTTAATATGCCATCAAGATTTCTATATTCTTTTTTATAAAAAAAAAATTTAGGGTCTTGCATAACTATCTGAAAAAAAATGTATATATTGTGTATTTGTGCAGTACTGGCACATGAGTATTTCCCAAAGTTCACTGAGCGAATAATAACAGTAACCCCTTTAATTGGAGTGCTTCTCACCACCCTTCTTTGCGCCAGCCCCGTAAGTAAAATATCTCAGTAATTTAACATGCTCTAACAGCTTTTTTATCCCAATCAATTAACTTCATCTCTCTATTGCTGATTATTATACCATCTGGTATAACAGCTAACAAACTTGTTTGTTACAGTAATGATATCTAGTACCTACTCATTGAAATTATAGGTGCCAAGTGCCAACTGATGACTAATTTTTATAAATGTTGTATATTTTTTAATTGTTGGGTTTTTTTGCCTTTCTGATAATGAAAGATTGGGCAAGTAGCGGATGTGCTTAAGACTCAAGGAGTACAGCTGATCATACCAGTGGCACTGCTACATATCGCTGCATTTGCATTAGGGTATTGGGTTTCACGGTTTTGTTCTTTCGGTGAATCCACTTCACGCACTATCTCTATTGAATGTGGCATGCAGGTAACTTAGATACTTTTATGCACTCATCTCAGATTCAAAATAACATGATCACAGTTGTTATTGAACTCAAATTTCTCTAGAGATGACTCCTATGCGCCAAATTATAAAATGAGAAGTGTGAGCCTATGGTAATATGCATATTACGGGTCAACCCATAAAATGGATCTATATCTCTATTTACAAAGTTCAAATAGTCGATCCGAACCATTAAACACGATCTCCATATTAAAAGGTGACTTACAGTTTTTGAATTTGTTTAATATTTTTTAAGATAGGCAGTAAATCACTACTTTCGGATGGTTCAAAATTTTTAGATCAAGTGTTTTTCTACCTATCTAAAAAAATAAAATTTGGTCTCAATATATACGTTTTTCTGAAGTTTGAACTTCGAAAATGGATATATGAGTCCATAGCACGGGTTGCTATGTAATATGCATATTACCATAGTCTCACAAAAATGAGAAACTAAAGTACTCGAGAATACATGTTTTGTATTATACAATCTGAAACCTTATTTACTAAAGGCATGATGTTCATAATTTCCTAACACTTATTTATTTTTGTCAGAGTTCTGCCCTAGGGTTTCTACTTGCACAAAAGCATTTCACAAATCCACTTGTTGCCGTTCCTTCAGCTGTTAGTGTCGTTGCTATGGCGGTAAGTTTTCTAGTTTGGAATCATAATTTTTTATACTCATTTGGTTAATTTATAGAAGCTTTTACCTGTCATAAGATTGAAGTTAATCATAACTATAATTGAATATTTGATTTTGTTAGCTTGGTGGGAGTGCGCTTGCTGTCTACTGGAGAAACCAGCGAATTCCAGCTACTGACAAGGACGATTTTAAAGAATAAGTCAAAAATTAAATTGATATTAATTTTTGTATGAAATAAGTCTCCTCTCTAGTTAGGTTGCTTTGTGGTTAGAAAGCATGCAGTTTAGTCATGGATTGTACTTATTTTGTGTCTAGTTTCTTTATTATGTGAAAATTTCTTTATTTTGTATCTAGTTTCTTTATTTTGGATAAATTTCTTAGTTGGATTATAAGAGAACCAGTCAGGTGCTTTATAAATTCGAAGAGTTTGAATAAACTTCTCAGTTGAATTGAATAATAAATCTGTATGTTTCCTTCATTATGTAAATACTGTAAAGCATGATTTTATTGTAAACAGCAAAATAAATCTTAATTTCTTATAGCAAATGAACAATGTCTAGTCCTCTAGTTAATATTTAGTTTAAATGATTTAAATTCAAATAAAAATGAGAATTCAAATTTAATTTACACCAAATATTGAAAGCATTATTTGAAGCATTTCAACACAAAAAAATGCAAGAAGGATGTTTTTAATCTTATTTTTAGCTAAATAAGTAGCAAAGTTTATAAGTCCTCTGATTTAGTCCGAATTAACACCAAAATATTTTGAGCTTGATTTTACTGCATTTTTATTTTCCTTTTGAAACGACAACCATTTTGGGCTTTATGTGTCTTACTATATTTGGGCTTATATGGGCCTAAAATATTTTGAGCTCGATTTTACTGCAATTTTATTTTCCTTTTGAAATGACAACCATTTTGGGCTTAATATGTTGTTTACTATATTTGGGCTTATATGGGCTGAAAAGTGAGAGAGGTATGTTTTAAATGGCGGGAATGATATCAATAAATTGATGTCTCCTTCAAAAGTTAAACTTATTTATATGATACTTTTTCTTAACGTAATTTCTGAAAAGAAACAAAACTGACCTCCATGTATATTCTTCATAAAATAATTTCACTGCCACCCCATGCTTTAAAATTATTACATTTAAATTAGAATTGTTATATAAAATTTATAAAATTAATTAAATGGAATCATAGTTGACTTAATTAGTTCTCCTTATCATTTTTCTCCATTTTCAAAGTTCAAATAGTCAATATGAACCGTTAGATGCGATCTATATATTAAGATGTGCTTGGAGATCAAATTTTATATTTTTTGAAATTTTTTTACTATTTATATAAATAGTAAAAAAATTTCAAAAATGTAAAATTTGGTCTCTAAGCACATTTTAATATATAAATCGCATCTAACGGTTCGGATTGACTATTCGGACTTTGAAAACGGAGAAAAAGAATTTAAAAGATATGATATATTTGGGTGCACAAAAATTTGAATGCATTTGAACCTCCTCATTAATTGATGCCTCCTTCAAAAATTACACTTATTTATATGATACTTTTTCTTAACGTAATTTCCTTCAAGAATCTAAATTGACCTCCATATATGTATTATTCATAAAAATTATTCACTGCCACCCCCATGCTTTAAAATTATTAAATTTAAATTAGAATTGTTATATAAAATTTATAAACTTAATTAAATGGAATCATATTTGACTTAATTAGTTTGAAACGAGACAACATAAAGTCAAATAGTCACATCAACATATCCAGAGAATAGTTCTCCCTGCAGCAAGCAGAGCTTTTTCCTTTCTCTCATGAAAACGACACATATACTTTAAAATAAACAAAATAATACATTTTCACAAAAGAAAGTAAAAAAAAGTACCATATATTAAGTTGACAAGCAAACAAGTCAATTTCGTGACAGAAGACGAGACATATATTTACGTCCATTGACTTTGTTATGAAATGTTAAATATTAATATTTATATAGAATTTGACTAATATGTTATGGGTTACATTATATATATATAATGTTTTAAATAGAGGTGATATAACAACTTATTGTATTTTTGGTGCATCATGCTAAATCGCTGTAATATTAATATTGTGCATCATTAGAGCATTTTAAATATTTAAATCATTTTTTTTAATGTTGCAGCATTTGAATATTTATTTTAAATATTTAAATCATATTAGTTTAAAATATAGGGAGGTATATCAAACTCGTGGATTCAAATCTGCTCCTTAAGGAGCACTATTTTTTCTTCCATCTGCACCATTCAAAATTCATCACACGGCTTAAATTACTTTTTTCTTTGATATCAATCTAATTTGTTGAAACGATTCACGTGTAATTTAAACTATGTGATGGATTTTAAACTATTCAGATAGAAGAAAGGTTGAGAAAAAGAGCAAATTTGAATCTAAACTCAACTATAAATATGGGGAGCTTGTTATATATATATATTTCGGAGGAAAGAAATTGGTGCAATTTATATTAGATAGCTAGCGTCTATGCAGCTAAGTTGAAAGAAGCACGCATAAGGTTAAGGTCAGGTCAGGTATCTCTCTCTATTATTCTCTGAGGTATGGTATGGGCTATCAATTATATCATGACCTCATCAAAGCCTTCTGAATTGACGCCTCCCCTGTTCTACCCCAAACTAAATCAACATTTCTATCTTTTATTTATTCTTTCAGCTGTATAAACTAGGAACTGGTATCAATATTTTCAATTTTTTGTTGAGTAAATTGGAATTTTTTGTTTATTTTTTAGATAATATAATTTAATTTTGTATATGTTGTTTAGACCTGTGTTATAAATAACGAGCGCATTGGAATGTTTTGTTTATTTTTTTAGATAATATAATTTTGTATATGTTTTTTATACCCGTGTTATATGCGCTTGTCAGACGTAAATTGAAACGTTTTCTTTACTTTTTAGAAAATATAATTTTGTATTTGTTATTTGGATCCGTGTTATAAATAGCGTATGTCAGATGTAAATTGAAACTTTTTTTTTTAGATAATATAATTTTGTGTATGTTGTTTTCAATCAGTGTTACAAATAACGATATGCATTTGCGGACATAAATTGGAATGTTTTGTTTATTTTTTTTAGATAATATAATTTTGTATATGTTGTTTGGATCCGTGTTATAAATAACGGTATGCATTTGTCAGAAGGACATAGTACTTCTAAAACGATTAATTGGAAATAATAGGTCATAATTAAAAATAATCAATAAATTAGTCCAGAAAATCTGTAACAATTTGATTGCTATCAACAACTAAACGACCATTATTTACAACACTGGTTTGGACTAATAAAAGCTCCTTGCTCGGTAAAGAGGTTCACATTAAATGATATGAACCAGGTCTATTCAAATAACCTAGAAACACTTCCATCACCATGGAAACATCAGCAGAGAAGCAGGGCTATCGTCACGTGACATCAGGCGACCCAGATTCACAGTTCCCACGCAGCTGCCCGTTCTGTCACGTGACATGATGGATCCCGTTAAATCCAACGGAGGAAAAAAACCAGTTTCCCGTTTCGGACAAGTCATTTGATTTTTTTTTCTTTTATATTTTTTCTTTCCCAAGACAAAAGTGCGTAGTTACTAAAGCACACACTTTGCGAGTAATTTAAGGAAGAGAAATGAGGTAGCTACGAATGCTAGATGCTTTTTAGTCCAGATTTCATGCAATTAGACTATCAATTCCATGTCACGACTCATGAGCGTGCTGCGTGCTGCGTGCACCTCTAAATTGCTCTTAATGGATACTCGGGTACTAGATTTCTAAGGTAGGATCAGGATTCGGATTTTCTGTGGCGAACCACATACAGGGCGGGTCATAGTGGAAGCAGGGGTGTTAACGGTCATAGTAACAAGGTACGCGTTTTATTTACGCATAAAATGTTTTTTTGACGTTTCCGAACCGAACACCGAATTCAACGTGAATCACAAATTATTTGCAAATAAAACACGAAAAAAATAAAAATTTATTATTTTTAATAAACCGCAATAATCAACAAAAACAATATTAAAATAAAAAAGTATAGTTTTATAAATATTCTGCATATAATTTAGAGATGTTATATATATTGAATTTGGTACATTTTTTTTAATATGGACGCTTCGACTTCTATGTTTGTGCAACGAAAAAAGAAAAACGAATCATTTCAATTAGAGAAGGTCATACCCATAAAGAAAAAATAGTGTCCGGTCCAATCTAGTGTTATATTGTGTTATGCATTTTTTTAATTAAAAAAATTAAATATGTTGTTTAACTCCCTTATATTCAAATCCTGATTCTGTCTCAAACTTCATATACAATACAAGTGTACAATACTGCAACGGTACATTGCTAATGGGGGCTCATAAGAGTAAAGATGTTGACAAAGCGTGTTTGGCTTCGTACAACACATTAATTATATATTTTTTTCATTTTAACTCTACTATTAGTGTGCTGTATGAAGTCAAATTAACACTGTTAATATCATTATCCTTCTCATATGACTTAATTATGAAAAGCACCCACGTAATTAAACAGGAATTGTTTACTCTTTCTTTTATTATTATTGTATATTTCTTTGCATTTCCGAAGTTGAAATTGTAAAATATAAGGGGATGCATAGAAATTTACAAAGTTTGGTTCTCATAAGACCAAAATTTATAGTTTGGGTACCCGATGCGTTGTCAATTCAGTATTGAGTGCAGAATACTGGAATAGTTTCCTCTAATTTTGCGCCGCTTTATTTCTTTCTCTCCAGTAAGTAAAAGTCTCTTTGTTATCTGTTTTTTACCCATGATTTTTTTTTTTTTGACATATCCTTGACTATCTAGCATGTGACAAATGAATTATTTGGGTTCGGTTCAGTAATAATTTGGACATGATTTCAGAAATGATTCGGAATTATTTTGGAAATAATTTGGATATAATTTGGGAATGATTCAGAATTATTCGGATTAGAAATCTCAGTTTTGCAAGAGAGCAAAAAAAAAAAAAAGTTCTTGAAAAAATTTGTAAAATTCATGAATTATTCGAGTTTAATTCGGTCACAGTTCAGTCAACCAAATAATTTGGCGTTTGGTTCGACATCACAAAAAAAACTAATTATTCGGGTTTAATTCGCAAATAATTGGCGAATCTTATGACTATGCTATCTAATATAGTATTATTCACAAGCAATTAATTACAAAGGAAAATAAAATACAGAGAAATTATTTAGAGATTAAGCACAAAATTAATGGCGATATAGTAATTATAAGTATAGTGAAAAATTGCATTGACAAGGTAAACAAAATTAAGGTGATTAGAGATATTTTAACAAGTAAGACCAATAAATGGTTTCCCCCTTGACACTAATTAGATACAACTTGATTTTTTTTTTTTTATATGATGGTGCTAATTAAGAGCATTTTAAGAATATTATTGAATAAAGTTGAAAATTCTTATAATTCTAATGCTAAAATAAATGTAATGAACATGAGAACTATATTCTAGAATAAATTCATAACATGTATGACATGTTATAAAAAATTATATATCAACCGCAACAAGAGAAATGATTAATTATATGATATAAATAAAAATTTACTGGATTAATTAAGCAAACGTGAGGAAGAGAAAAGTAACCATAGAAGGAAAGAGTGGGAAGCAAGGCAATTAAATGATTATTTTATAATTTTTCAAATTAATTGCTGCACAAAATTAAAGGGTAAAAATAGATATTTGAAAATCTAAAAACACCCTAAATATCTCCTATATAAAGGGGTTAAATTGTGAAAGAAAACCGGTTGAAAAATTGCCTCCAAAATTCGGCTGAAAATAATAATTTTTCTTATTCTATTTTGCTTCAAAATTTCACTAAAATTTTCATATATTGAGAGGAATAATACACAAAAATTAAATTGTTTAATTCATCAAAGTGGAAGCTAGATTAAGGAGTAAATTGATAAAGTATTTCTAGCAAAAGAAATATCAATTTTCTTAATTAATTTAAGTGGAAGCTAGCTTGGTGTTTGGAGTTTTGACCGGCCACCACCATCACCACTTCATCGCCGGCAAGGAGGAGGAGGTAAGGTTCTAGCATCTTCTCTCAAGGTGTGAGGCATATCTCATGATTAGGTCAAGAGAGGTATATTCTATTGCTTCAATTTGAATTTAATAGGTTTAGTTTTAATTAATCCTTTGCACAGATCAATTGGTTTGGATTTTTTTTTTTTTGGAAGTTGCTTAAAATTCAAACCATAAATTTTTCATTTTACATGGTTAGACTTTCACATTAGTGGCATGAAAATTTGAATATGAATTTCAATCATCACATATTATGTATTTTACATTTTAACTCTCAATTTAAAATTTTAGCTCTGTCTCTCTGCAGTATTATGTAATTCGCTACACTAATTATTTCATATTAAGATGGGGTGGTAGCATAGTTGATTAGAAGAAAAAAGTCCTTGAATTGTAGCTATCTAAAGATTGAGAGTCCAAACCTCTCTCGCGACTTCTACTTTTTTTTTAAAACCTTTGCAGAAGCTGCGAAGTTGTGAGAGGAAATCGAACTCTCGATCTTTGGGTACAACAACTCTATGGCTTTTTTCTAGCCAATTATGCTACCTCCTCTTTCTTAAGTATATTTCTACTTGGGGAGCAACTTTGTACCCCTAACTATATAGTCCATATTACCCGAAATTTTTATTTATACCATTTCAAAAAAATAAAAGAAAAAAACACTACTAAAATTGAAGAATTCAAAAAATATCAGGGCCTCCAATTTAGTCTGTAGCTCTATTTTGCAGATTGAATTGGAAGCCCAAAAAAAAAATCTAAATATTAGTATATTACAATATATGTTAGAGTTTTTTAGGAGTCGCACATTGAATTGAAGATCTTGATATTTTTCGAATTCCTCATAAATTGTGGGATTTTATTTTTAAGTGTAGTATTAATAAAAATTTCCTCCATATTAGACTTTGGATAAAAGTAATTGTTAAAAAAATTCATCCCCTCATTCTGATTAATACTTGTAACAACTGTAGTATAAGAAAATTAGACAGTAGTAAAACTTTGCTGCCTTTATCTACCAACTACCACCAGTGTTGCTGTCAGAAACATAATTATAACATACTGATGGTCATTGTAGCTAGGTTACCTACCTACAAAATTTAATTCATCTATTTTTTTATTTATTTTGTTAATTAAAATTAGCTAGTTGCCTAGGCGACTTAGCTAATTGAATATGCAAATTTTATTCTTTTATTCCCCTTGTGGAAACATGCATGGTTAGAACTAGAATTAAGATTGGGATGTAATTTTGTTTTATAAGAGGGGCTACTATGTATAAGTTTTTATATAAATTATAAAAAAAATACAAAGGACTAAAGTGTTAATTTTTAATTTAAGAATGTGGCTTAGCCACTCCTTAATAATACTGTGTTCAGAAAATTCCTCAAGAAAGCATTCCTAATTTTATTAGTTATTATTTCACAGAAAAACATAAAAAGAGAATTGACATGGATTTAGCAAACAAAAAAAAAATCAATATTACTAGATACGCGGGTATTATCTACGCACCCTACCTCAAAGGGTGATACAGAAGTATTATCAACGCAGAATTCAAATCGACTTGAATTCCAACTCAAATTTCAAGACCTTGAAATTTCATCTTTCTCTCTATCTTTCTCCTGCCTCCTCTTTCTCTCTCTTTAAAGATACAAGAAGAGAGAAAGATGAGAGCAGAGAAATAGAGAGATGAAATTTCAAAATGTTGAAATTCAAGAATAGAATTTTAGCGCATCTCTAAACTCAATTAAATTCTATCAAAAATAATTGTACACTGCGTAGATATTACCTACATACTTGATAAAAATGATTCTTTTTTTTCTCAAATCTATGTCAATCCGTCTTTGTTTTTTTTTTTTTTTTTTTTTTAAATGGTAATTAAAAAGGTTCGCAAAAACATCACTTTAATTTATGGACCAACTCAATTAAAGGTAATATATATCTAACCTAATATCTAA